>JAUBNQ010000011.1:3872273-3884567 GCA_032353495.1 Ctenopoma kingsleyae | reverse complement strand
GTGTGTGTGTGTGTGTGTGTGTGTGTGCATGTACTGCTTACACAACCTCACTCATTCTTGCACACACCAAAAGCTCTCATTCCCTGTCATACACAGATTCTGCAGAAATCATTAGCTAAACCGTCGGAGGGAATTTCACACAGGCAATGTGCCTGGGCAAAACATCACTCAGCACGTACACCCTAGGGGTCTTCAATTAGACCCTAAAAACCTCAGCGAGTATTCAGGGGTCCTAATTACTTCAGAGTGTTGAAAATGGCCGCTGGCCGCCTGAAGCCGAGGGCTTACCGAGGATATGCCTGTTTAGAATAGATTCTGGCCCCAAGATCAGTCGGGGTTTCCTGTGTTGTTGGTGTGCAGCATCAGAGGAAGCAGGCTCTGTGCATCAGAGGCGAGGCAGAGCTGGCTGCTGGTGGTGTGCTGTGGATGTATTTATAGTAAGAGAAAGAGAGACAGGATTCATTCTCGAACCAAAGAGCAGAGAGAAAGAGAGCGAAACACGGTGTGGAGCGGCAGCAACAGAAGAGGTCCACGGATCAAGAGGGGAAGAGTTAAAAATATAACTAAAGAAATACGTCTTCTCTCTCACACACAGGGGGCACAGAGACAGATTGATCTCAGTAACATTACGATGCATTACAGAAGCACTGACCTTTTTCTAAATTGGTACAGATACACATAAAAGAGCAAACAAGACAAAGAATGTTCAAACACCATCACAAATTATGCAGCACTTTCAAATCCACTTTACAATTCGAAACAGGCAATGTACAACTTTCTCATACAGATCCATGACACAGCACAGACTTAGCCACCATGATGCCAGGTACAACGTCAGTGTTGCCAGGTGTTGAAAACCAAATGATGACACAAACAGACTTCAGAATGATCCCACTCCATGGCAAGCTATCACACATTTAAATCCACCGTGTGAGAACTAACATATGCCGTATAAATCTGTACCAGATATGTGTGACACAGTTGGCATGACTTCCGTGGGTAATGGGCTTCAACTTCAGGTCAGCATTTATTATGCATGTTAAGACACACACTGCAGGCACCTGGCTTAGTACCATAAACCACCCATAACCAAACCAGAGCTGGGAATACATCAACAAGAGGTTGTGAGCAGCAGCAGCAGCCTGAAAAGTTGTCAGGAGAGGTGTGATTAGATTTTATGTCAAATTCATGGTTCTTCAAGAGCTCAATTGGTAGACTGACCAAAGGTGGGAGGGGGCGTGCAGTAAAGTGAAAATGTTTAAGAACCCCTGACTTGGATAATAGTATTACAATCACCCTTGCTCCTTGAACAGCCACTGGGGACTTATGCTCCCCTGCTGCTAAAAAAGTCTATTTGTAAGACCTTTAAAGATTTGACATTTACAGACATGGAAATCAGCTGTGATCGCTGGGAGATGAGGACAGAATAATGACGAGAGAGAAGGATCAAAGCAGGACAACGGAGGGGTAGCCGGGTAAGAGGGCAGCTATAGTGAACAGCATCACAAACATCATTCATAGGGGAAGAGGAGGACGAGGAGAGGCAGAGATGACCGGCTCATTTTGCATCTCAATTAAAACTGTGATAAATGAGGAAACAGAGGGTGTTAGGATGTGAAGCAACAGACAAGGCAGAAAGGATGGATGGAGGCAGGGAAGGGAGGGAGGGACGGAGGGAGGAACAGGCGTGGGAGGACGACAAGAAGGAAGGAGCAGACATAATCCAAATGACATTAACATACACAGCACCTAAGAGAAGAAAAAACAAAGGCTGTCTGAAACCTTCAGAGCGAAGCAGCAGCAGCCAAGGAAACATTCCTCCCCATAGTTCACTCACACCCAGCTACCAAGACCTCACACACGTACGTTGCCTACACACTAAGACACAATGACAGACACTGAGTCTGTAATGATTCCTTTCTCTCCCTCTTCTGGTCCCCCCCTGCCCAGAGAACTGAATCGGTGCAGGTGTGTACGCTATGAATCAATAATACACTTCAGTGGCAGGAATAATTCAATAAGGCTGTGTGACTCCACCACACCCTTGTTATTCAGCCAGAGTAAAGGCGATGGCTCGACAGACACCCCAGGTGTGTATCAATAAACTAATTATAATCCCTAATTATAGCCCCTTTCTGTTGGCTCAGTCAGGTGAGGTCAACAGATCTTCATCATTCACAGTTGTGAATAATCGAGAAAAAGAAAACACACACAAACTGTCAGGGAAACTGGATGTATCTCCACTGGGAGTCATACACTGAGTCACACAAACACACCTAAGACTGGGTCTTTTGTTCATATTAGGTCATGAAACTCGCTCCCTGCATACACACAAGAAGAATTAATGTGCATGCACACGCACACGCGCGCGCACACACACACGATTACTCTCTGATTCCAAATCATGTGGTAATTCAAAAACCCTCTTCAGGTCAACTGGATAGCTGCATAAACAGGTGTTTCTTACCTGTAACAGGTGAAAGCCAGTGCACATCTGCGCATGAGCAGATTCCTAAGTCATAAGTAAAAGGATATGGGTTGCAGACCATTTTGAGACACCAGCTCCGAGGCCGGGTTGTTTGTTTCAGGTAGAAGAAGACCACGGGGGCCAGGGTGGGATAAGGCAGGTCCTCTCCGCCGCTCGTCGACGCTTCCTCCCCGTCTGTAGAGATCCCGTCAGGCGCAGGGGACGCAGGTTCCACCACCAACTCGCCGCGCTCCCCGCCTCCTGTCCCGACCCCGGACAGGTCGTTGAGCCGGATGAATGTCCTCGGCAGAGAGGAGCGACCCTCCGAGCCCCTGGCGTCGGGGACCCCGGAGAGATTTCCCCCATCCTCGGCCATCATTCACCTCCTGCAGGCAAATATGAAAGAAAATGTAATCTACCAACTTTACATATGGTGAAAAATATCCTTCTGCAACACACATGCTCATAATTGAATCAACATATTGCATGAGAGTGTGGATGACGCTGGAAAGGTTATTTTAGGAAAATATGCGCACACCTCATCGACAAATTATTTGAAATAATAAATTCAGATAGTTATTTATGATAGAGATCGAATAATTATCTATTTGTTGTCATCAGATGAAAACTAAAATTTGAGCTGCTGAGAAGTCTAAGAAGAAATTCCTTTTCATCAACAGCAGAGCAAAAATCTCTCAGCAACAATAGACTCCCATTGTTTTAATTCGTTTCCAAACTTCAACAGCAATTATCATTGAGTAAAAAGCCCATTAATGTTGAAGTGATTGGCGGCAGTGTTTTCTTTCTAAACGAGTGCAGGAGCATCTTTCCCTTCGATTTATTACCTGTAATGGACTCGGTAGATGTGCCCAAAGCGCGCTCAGTCATCGCATGATCAGCTTTTGTCGTGGATATAAAGTCCACACCAGCCTGAAGAAAAGAAGCCGCTTGGTAAAAGACAGAGACGAGGAGGGAAGAGATGAAGAAGAGGAGAGAGGAGAAAGGGAGCAGGGGGAGAGGAAAAAGGAGAGGGTCGTTTCTGTCTTGCGGCTTTGGTGCGTCTGGCGGACCTTACAGTTTCCAGGTGGTGCGCTGCTGCGCGGGTCCGTCTTAACAGACGCGGTGCGCACAGGCCCCGGTCTCTGGTGTCCAACGAGCCTCTCCAGGGGCCTCAGTAACACTTCATAATCATCCTCGGTTAGATACAAAAACGCGACAGTGATGTTTGTGTCTACTTTTGAGGCGCTCAGCCTTTTTTCAGATATTAACACCGCGCAGAAACTTCTTTCTGATCCCCTCCTCCTCCGCAGAGCTGATGGACAAAACGCCCCCCCCAAAAAAGGAAAAATAACGAAAATCAATAATCGATTCGTTTCCCGGCGGTTTCCTCCACTGGTTTCCGTCCTTTAAATTAAGAATCCCGTACTTTTCATTGCATCCACAGGCGGTTTTCAGCGCATATCCTGCATCAGTGTGTTAAAGATCCATGGAGATGCTGCTGTTCATCCTGTCGCTGAACACAAACAGGCGTCAAAGAGACAATTTCTAAATGTCACGAACACCTCCCCTCTCCATTGCTGCACACACGAACGGCCGGGCGCTGCTGCTCCCGTTCTGCTCTCCCTCAAACTGTTTTCGGTCGGTTCCGTCCATCAGCAAAGCTCACACAGCTGGATGTTGGATCCTAACTTCTTGCTCCCCGCCCAACGGGCACCCGCTCTGCGCCAATCACAGCGCGGCCTGATTGGAGCTCACTCCTCACTGGCTGAGCTGAATGTCGGTCTACGTTGTGCGGCGGAGGGGAGGGGGTGAAACAGCTGGAATCTCATTTTCAACTGTCCGCCAATGAGAAGCCAGGGAGTGATGGCATCCAGCAACACTGCGGTGTGATTGGTGCAGAGCTTTATTACGCTTAATTTTGAGGCGAGAAAGTTGCAGCATGGTGCAATGTGACTCCCACTGACTGTGAATATAAAATTATGTATGTAATAAACATGCTGCCTTAACCTAAAGGCAAGAATCCTCTGCCAGCTGAAGTGCAGAGCCCAGACCCTGATCACTTTCTACCTACAAATCCAAATTTACCATTGATTCACAATGAGATTTGTATTATACAACTGCCTGTGAGATAATAAAAAGTAGAATGTGAATTCACCGATTTTATTGTATTCTATGAAAGCTTTGGTAAGTAAAGCCACTATGGAATTACACTATCCAATAGTGAGCAGAGGGGCTGCCAGACTTGCCTGTAGGAACCCAGGAGGCCCCCGGAGCCCCACTATCCAATGTCAAAATAATGAAGTTAGTGCTGGCTGATTACAGAAATTCAGCCAAAGTTGAAGGAATAATTCAATCTGTAAATCACACGTAGAAAAATGAAATGTTATAGATTCACTTATTCATTTATGTTACTAGATTTGGGAACCCAGGTCCTGGAGGAGTGCTCTGACATGTATGCTGGTGGCCACTAGAGGAAGATGTTTCCCGGAACGGTCTGTTCCTCACGTACACATTCATACTCTCTCTCTCTCTCTCTCTCTGAGCACCCACAGCAGGTTTAGAAAGTGAAGCAGCCTGAGGCAGAACAGATAGTTGTTCTCTGTAGGTTTTAAGTGGCATAGTGTCTCTGGATTACAAAGCCGTCTTCTGCTGCAGCGTCATGTATTGAGTTTCAAAGATTCTCATGCTCACACCATATATTGTACATACACAGTCACATACAGCATCTCCCTATACAGCAGCGCCATACTTTATATTCATTACAGCGTATGATCATTGATCTGAGAGCAGGAGCAAATCAATGTGGAGGACCAAATTCTTTTTCATTGCATCTGTTGCAGCCAGTGCTTGTGTGCAGTAGCAGATATTAATCACCTGGGCTGTTTACACATAGCTCATAGTCAAAAGCATGGAAACGGAGAATCACACGTGCACACGTGACCTAAAAACAACTGAATCGGCTCACAAGAGGAGAGGAAAAAGTGAGTGTGATGCCTATGTCAATAGACTTTGTTTGGACTAATTACTAATTGTGTACTATCTTAACAGATTATCCATTAAAACATATTGATCCAGCACTGCCCGCACATATTAGGCTGGAATGAGGCACTGCTGTGAATACATAAGAGAAAAAGTAGAACACAATTAGGTTCCAGGTAAAGCACAAAAACTAATAATACAACATTCATTAATAATTAGTAACACAATTATGCATTTATTATTCATAAAATGGAATAAAGCATTGGCAATTCAACACGGATTGCCCATAAACACTACCTAAGGCGGGGTTTTCTGAGCAGTGGACAAATGTTTATTAGTTCTGGCCAGTTCGAGCTAAGACCCCAATTTATCACAGCGAATGAAGTCAGCTCTCCCGGGAAAACTTTCTCTCATGTCTACACCCACAGGCTTCCTGACCAGCAGCACTGAAACAGTTCAGTCTTTACTGCCCGCCTTCATTTGACTTCAATACTGGACCTTACCGACAAAGAATGGCTGACAAAGATGTTTAAAAAACAGTCGTCTCTCATCTGAACCATGCAAGATGTGGATTCTACAGAAAAATGTATGACAACCAAACAACAACACTTAGAAATAGAAATGTATTATCCGTTACACCTGATAGATAATATGTGCGTTGAGCTGGTTGATTGACAAACTCATTCTGCACTGCTACTGTCTTTGCAGTTTCTTAAAGTGACACGACATTAGGGATACTTACAGTCATTCTGCTGTTCTGTTGGTTGAGCCATCCCCTGCTTCTATCCAGATTCAAAAATTGTAACATAGCTTCATTTATAGTTAGTTTTATGAAATTGAGAAAAACCTGGATCCAAAACACTGTGCCAATGAGGTACAATTCAAGCCAATGCAGAGCAAAACTTGCCATTAACATTCATGGTTTCAAGTGGTTGAACTGTACTCACTGTGGTGATTCCTCAAAGTTTTATCTCTAGCATAACATTTTTTCATTCTTAGTGAAATGTCTATAAAAATATTGCCATGAAAGTATGTAAACACAATTACAGTTCTCAGAGGATGACTCATTATAATCGAAATTATCCACTGACTTTTTGTCTGACACTACCATCAGAGAAATAAAAGTCTGTATAGGTGCATACATACTGTTCAGGGCACAATGACCCCTTATGTCCAGAGCCAACTCCTGGTCACACTACTAATGAATACTAAACATTAATGGTCCTCATAAGATGCATCTCAGTCTTTATGGTGGGATCTTTGCTTTGACAAAACTGTTAACTTGTACATTAGAAATAATTAAATCTTTTTAGCAGTTTCTTGTCAAATCATAGTGAGTATAAGCAAAAGGTATATTTATGCCATCCAGAGGATGAACCCTTTCCATTTCAGATGCTGCATATGTTTTCCTTTAGTACCACGATCCCACCAACAAGAAAAGAACATATATATCCCTGATGGAGAACTCAAAATTTTTAGCCAAGCTAGACGCAGGATGCCATGTAGATCTATTGGTCTTGAGAACTCAGTCAGGACTGAAATATACAGTATGATAGATAACCACGAAAGTTTGTACTAATATTCATCATTCACAGATAGTGAATCCTGCTGACACTGGTGATCTTAAGACATCATATAACACCATCATGACTTTGACATCTGGGTTTTGGTGTCTTGAGATGAATTTTGATACAGACATTCATGTTCCTCACAGTTTTGTAATAAGCTACTAATTCCTTGACATCTAGCGCCATTATCAAAAGTAAAATTTCAATCTTCATATGACAACCTTTATATGATGCTATTTTCACAGAGAATCTCACAGTTATCCTATGGTCATATTATCTCTATCCCTGAATGTCAACCAGTTTCACAATTTATACCCTCTTTTTATCCCTATTTGATAAATGTTGTCTACAGGAGTTAATATATGTAAAACCAGTATGTTCTAACATGATTGTCAATTGAATTATCTGATAGACACTGACCACTGCATATGTTGTTGTTACAACAGGGAATTACTATATTGATAATTAAGTCATAGTATATTTCCTTCTACCAATATTATTCTTACAGTGAGCCCATTACACTACAGGACCAATCACTCAGCACATTATCGTACCACTCCTACAAAACCAGCTGCAGAGTTCCTTTTGCAGCCCAGCCCACAAGAACGAGTCCATTCTGTTCATCCTGTCATACAGGGACATTAAAAAAAAAAAAAAAGGCAATGATACATTAGTGCTCCCAATCCATATCAAATGAATTAGAAGCAGGCCTCTGCAAAAAAAAGTTAATGCAAGGGTTGGGTCAGGTTTAATATAACACAAACAACTCTCTGTCATGATCAACTATTGCAACATGTTTAATAGGAAACTGGGATTCTTGAGATCAGTATCAATTTTTAAGAATCAATTACATGAGTTTCAAAGATGGCCCCTCTGTAACTAGGATCTACAATAATCAAGCCCAAACTATAGCAGAGCCTCCTTATCACTGATAAAGCAAAGAGTATTTAGAGTAAAGACATTGCTATATATTTTTTTTCTGTCATGTGAAATTGTGCAACTACACTTTCTTACACAACAGAAGATATATCAACAAAGCAAAATGGAAATAAGGGTAAAAACAGTGTAACCAACAGCATGTTGAAATAAGTGGGTCCCTTTGAATCAACAAAATCAGCATAAGTTCAATATGATGTGGTTGCTATGAAATCCAGGAAGTTATTTACATATGTTGTTTAATTTTGTGGTATTCTTTCTCTGGGCAAACAGCCCTTCCTTATACAGTATTTAGTGTCAGCAAAGCTGCAATAATATTTTGATTTAGAACATTAAAACCCATCAAAATTCAGATTCAAATCTTAACTACTGTATTTTTAATAGATTTTCATGACTAAATAAGTAACAAATGTAGTTAACATCCAAAAAAAATCGCCTTAGTTACTTCTAGATATTTTTCAAAAGCTATGTGTGGTTTGATCTGATTTCATTGGCAGCGCTGAAAACATGAGCAAACAACCACACAGCTGTCATCAGACTTGAATTTAAATGTTGCCACACTCCGACTTGTGCACGGAAACGTGACATTACCGTTTTCCGTTTGTGCGTCACCCACTTCAACTTCAACTGGTGAGAAAACTCAATAACAAAAACAGAAATGGATTATGTGTATTGTGTCATACAGGACACACGTCCCAAAGCAGTTTAGATAAAAAATGTTATGTGGTACAAATGGATACTGTGACATGGCATATGTCAAAGAAAATGATTGTTTATTGAATGCAAGAAATTTAAGAACAGTGTTGGAGAGAAAACTTGTTCTCAGTACATCCTAATGGATTTCTCTGGACTGTGGAGAACAGTCAGTACACATGGGAACACACTTACCAAACACACACTCACATGGCTGGACAAGGCTGCTGGTCAAGACGGGACTGGGTTGGCAACCAGGCGCAAGAGGTGATTGCCTCTAGTCTCACTTTTCTATTTATCTGCTGAATGATAAATAGAGGAACATGAGCATGTCAGTTTATTTTAACACACATGCAATCCAAAGCTGTACAGTAATACAATGCACTCCGTGTGACTCATGCGGTGTGTGCGTGTGTGTGTCTGTGTGTGTGGGTGTGTTATGGGAGCCCGAAGAGGGTCAGCAACAATATCAGTCGTTTAGAAACAAAAATCACTTCTAATTGGAAAATGTCAAACACAAGATTCCAGACTATACAAAGCTGTGCCTCTGAAGCTTTTCCATTCCTGCTTGCCCACCTAAAAATCCAACGTGATTTCAGTGATACTGATTCACATGTTGGTAACCTTGGTTACAGAGCAGAGCAGCTCAGAGAGGAACATTTTCAACACTTCATAAATTATATGCCTGTAATGACATGAAGGCAAAAAGGAAGGAGACAAGACTAGAGGCCAAGAGGAAGATGAAGAATAGGAGGATATAAGCTAGAATAATGAAGATATGATAGAGGAAGAAAATAAGGAGGAAAAGCAAGCAAGAAGCAAAGAAGGAAACTGTGCATGGCAAGAGGAAGAAGAGAGAGGCTGCAGAAAAGGACGGGGATGTACAGTGGAGAAGGAGAGATAAGTAGAAGGAGGACATGGAGGAGTAGAAACAGAAGAGGAATCAGTTGTGTCATGATGCCTAATAAATAGGTGCTGAGACGGGAAATCCACACTGTACTTTTGTTTTCTGTTTGAATCGCTCCACCTTCTCGTTGATTCTGATTAAAACTGCCTCTTGTAAAATGTGAAATTGATAACGAGAGGATAACAAGTTGCTGTAACATAACAAAATAAGAGGTGGAAGTGAGGAAAAAGTTGAGATGAAGGAGGGGGAGAAACCAAACGAGCCCTCTGCACTTCTGTCTTTGCCTCTTCTTTTCATCTCTTTCCTCTTTGAGCGTCCTCCAGCTCTGTCAGCGTCGGCTCCCACAGAGCTCTGCGCTCCCACTGGGGGTCTTAGTGAGTCAATCCAGTACAAGCTGTTGTCTCTGGGGTGAGGTAGGGCTATGAGGAGCCACTGCTCTGGAGCACATGCTACTGATAGCCCAGGGCACAAAAGTTTTTATATCTGTATTTTGAGACACTGAGGCAATCCTACATCACCAGAGCAACAGTGTGACAAATGTTTACTCTGTATGCATCATGTCAGTCTAAATGTCTTTATGCATCTTATAAATACATGAGCATTCACATTCACACACATGAAGTACTTTGATAAACTGTTGGCACCTAAAGGGAATGCCAAGTCTTTGTCGTCTGAGGACCACAAATGTCGGTACCAAAATTTGTGACAGCCAATAGCTGTTGAGACCCCCCCCAAAAAAAACAACTAGGATTACCACCTTGAGGTTGTATGCCTCACCAACCAGCCAAGCTGATGTTTACAGGCATATCTGTTGGGACTCTCTGCATTCCTGAGATATAACGATAATGAGGGTGGGACAGACTTGACCTCCCAGTGACCTCTGACCATCACAATCTAATCATTTCATCTTTGGACCTTTGTTTTCAATGTTGTAGAAATTCCCTCAACCTCAAGCAATTCCAGTGATCAGCACCTTCCAGATGACTGAGAATGTCCACAGACAAACATTTCCTCAACGTGGTCCTGTGATATTCTTCAGTATCAACACAAATGGGCTGAACAGATTGACAATTGAAAAACATTACACTTCCAGCAAAAGCAGCAAAGGCAGAAAAATGTAAACTTCATGTTGGTGGTAGAGGTAAAGTCACCAAAGGTAGCAGGGTTTAGCCTCTGGGCACCCAGGATATTTGAGTATAGACCAAAGCCATCAGCTACTATGCGGACATGCCAAGCTACCATTCAAATACTATAGTTGATCTAGCTTGATATGATTTTGTTATTGGCTGAGCTTATTCTGGCTAATAGATTCATTGTGGAAAAGCAGACTGAGTCGGCTTCTCCCATTAGGGATCGTCACAGCAGATCATCTGCCTCCATCTCACCCTATCCCTAGCATCCTGCTCTGTCACACCAACCGTCTGCATGTCCTCCTTCAGTACATCCATGAACCTCCTCTGAGGTCTTCCTCTTTTCGTCCTGCCTGGCAGCTCCATATTCAGCATCCTTTGTCCAATACATCCACTATCCCTCCTCTGCACATGCCCAAACCATCTCAACCTTGCCTCTCTAACTTAGTCTTCAAACTGCTCAACATGATCTGTCCCTCTGATGTACTCATTTCTAATTCTGTCCTTCCTGGTCACTCCCAATGAAAATCTTAACATCTTCCTTATCTAAATATTACTGCATATGTAAAATCTGTAATGCAGTAAAGACCAAGCTGTGTGAGAGTGTGAGAAATCACAGCGCAAGTGTCAACACATTCAGACTGATGATCACAGTCTGGCTTTTTTTTTTTTAAAGCTGGCTGTGCCTATTCATACAGGAAAAGGAAAAGCGATCACAGCAATCGATCACTCCCACAGGGCAAGCATGATGACAGATACAATAACCCTGCACACATCTTTCTCAAATACAATGAAAACATGTTTGCTATTCAACTTATTTCTTGACTATAGTCTGTCATTTATAATTCTGACTACTTGTGCCATCTACTTTTGTAATTTTGTGAAGACGTCTGTCTAAAAGCAGTCATTTTCATAGTCCTTTAATATCAGCACAATAGGTGAGCTAACTGACTGTCAACTACATCTGAGAAGCAGTCTGTTCATCTGCCTATCACATTGTATACACATGCCCACACAATAAGTAGATACATGAATACACAGACCATTCAGACACAAATAGGTACATGCACAGATGCACACAATACAGACAGAGGAATGCATCCAGACACAGACATAGACACGGGACATACAAACTACTCACACTGACACACACAAGTGAGGAACTAACAGAAAACACACTGTGATCATGTGAATTTACTATCTCTATCACTCTTTCACCTCAGCCTCAAAAACAGGCTGATTCCTCCTCATTTTGAGAGAAAACAGATGGAGGTGTTTACGTTGCGTACATTATTGAAAAGCATCTCTACCAGCCTTCTACATAGCACAGAGTTTCACAAAATGTGCATTTCCACTCCTCAAATCAGAAAGAACAGCCAGGCCTTTTTTAATGTATATACAGTATGTTACCCGAAGATTTAATAAAAGATCGGGGGCCCTCATCATTGTCTCAAACTGTTTCCCCAACTGAGATTAAGAGGAACAGAAAGGGAGACCAAGGTTTCCATTTGCGTGATGGCTAGAGTGGGTGTTTTGAATTATTTCAGTGATGGAAAAGTGTAGGACTTACGCAGGAGTCTGTGTGTGTCTGAGCAGAGAAAAAAAAACATGGGG
>JAUBNQ010000011.1:3825849-3851274 GCA_032353495.1 Ctenopoma kingsleyae | reverse complement strand
AGTTTCACTGGTTTTCTTCCAGTTATTCTCTCTGAGTATGAGAAAAAAAGTAAAACGTGCCAACCACAAGGTTATACTAGCACTAAATAATGGTGTCATCTTACTACAATGAAGTAGTGAAGTGTGGGGCATGTCACTTTAGTCTCAGTGTGAGAGACTATTATTTCTGCAGCCATGAACTGCATGTTTAAACACCTATGGTGAGGGTTAAAATCATAATCAATGAACTGCTACTGCACCTTTCTTTCTCTCTTATTTGTCTGTGTGTTCACAAAATATATACAGTTAGGGTCAGAAGTATTTGGACAATGACAGATTATGGTTATATTTGCAATTGTGTCACATCATCCAAATGCTTTTGAGGCCCTGAAATGGACGTACTAAAACGGCTGTAATTCCCAAATGGTAAATGCCCTTTGTCTACACTTAAATTAAATCTTGATTGTTTTATTGCAAATTCATTGTGGGTGTTGTATAAAGGCAAAATCATAAAAACTCTGGCACTGTCCAAATACTTCTTGGCCAAACTGTTCATGTAATGTGTCATGTTTATGTGTGCGGCTTGTTTTGCATGTGTGCTTATGTACCAGAATATGTTTCTGTGCTGCATCTGTTGCTATTTGTGTACATGCTTCTGGGCATGTCACACTGAAAAGTTTGTGTGTACACACTTGTGTTTGTGAGAGAGGGTGTGTCCCACAGCTGCTGCAGGCGGTGGTGCTATTCCTCTGGGAGGATGGTATCTCTTCCCTGAGGAGGAGCGTATGACTGTGTGTGTGTGTGTGTGTGGAGGGGGGGGTTTAGTGCTGGATCATCACATCTCGGCCTGGCCAAGACTGTTGCTACTACCACTAATGGCCGTCTGTTCAACATCTGGAGACACGATTCCTCCTCTGTCTCATTTTCCGTCCACATCTCCCTCTCTGTCTCACTCTGAGGCTCAATGAAGGCTCATTAAAAGTAGGGGGAAAAAAATCTGGATCTTTTGTGTCATTCTCACAGAGCAACCCAGAAGTACCTTTTTTTCTAGTTTCTGCAAATACAAACACACACATTTATAAAGAACACACTGCTCCATCTTCACGTTTGGTGACTAAGAAAACACAACTGAAATCAATTTTTTATTTTTCATGGCACACATTCTGCTCGCCACTTGGGAGTACTGACTTACAATGACTTCCTACTCTATCTGTGTATTGCTTTCGCATTTAACATCTTATTGGTCCCACTGTGTTCCTCTAGTCACCACATTCTCTTTCTCATCCTTCACTGTATGAGGCTCTTTAAACTCAATTCCTCTTGTGTCCTCAGCTCTGCCATTACTGCGCTCATCAGCAGACACGGGTCAGCACCTTCCATCAGGCTGAGGTTTTATTAGTTTGAATTTAATGCACAAAATAGCTTTTAGCTTATCTTAATTAGACAGATGAGAAACACACAAATGCAGGGGTGAAGACCTGCAAATACCTCCCTGTACAGGGTAACTGCAGGTTTTACAGAGCCACACATGTCAAAAGAGACAAATCTATCAAGTTGAATAAAAGTCACACGATATTAACCTGACGGGGGGGACTGGTAGGGCAGTCGTCTATGAACCACAGGGTTGGTGGTTCGACCCTTGGTTGCCCATGATTCCTGGCTGCATGTCAAAGTTTCACTAAAGCTCGAACCCTTGGTGCCTTGAGGAACCTGCCTGTCCACGACATTTTTTATCCAAGTGAATTAAGTATTGCTGAAAAATGTTATGATTCCTATGACGCCTAATATTTATTTAAGTTATAGACTACTATGCTGAGAATTCCACGATTAACTGAGCAGCAGTAACGAGGCCCAGCATGTGACTGGTCGTGGCTGGACACACTGATCCCCTTAAAAATAGATCCATCCTGATAATGGCTCTATCTGACTCAGTCTTGGTATCTGTCTCTCTGCAGGGATCTGAAAAAGCCTGATGTTACTGCAGCCACTGCCTGATACTGCACAACTCATCTATATTTCAGCAGACTCTTGTTGAGTGTGCTGGTGTGTATGTGTGTCACTGGACAATCCCTGCTTTAATTTACTGATCTAATTTCGGTTTCGCTCTGCTTAAATAAACGACACTCAGTGAGCAGTCACACAACCAGAGTGGTAAATCTGTGGATATGTGTGTGTGTTTCATTTGTTTCAGGTTTTTCTTCTTCAACTAGTATAGAACACCTAAACACCTAACGGCAAACCTGTACAAAACAACCTTTAAGGACCTAAAACAAATTCTGTATCTATCTCAGGACATGATTTGCCCTTTTTGGCACAAGATATTTTTGCCTAAACAATATTCTTCCTGCAAATTGAACAAGGTCATACCCACTGAGATGAACTTTACTTTTTCTCTCCTAAGAGAGAACCATGAGCATAATGAGGAAAAGCAGGACTAATGTATGTTATGTAAAACAAAGGGTTAGCTTGTGTTAATTCACAATTAAGTCAATTCAGAAACAGAAATCTGGGCACCAGTCATGTCTCCACATGATTTACGATATGAAACATAACTGGCAGTTACGTTAACTGATCATGATTCTGACCTATGGCGCTGCATAAGCTGCAGAGCATCATCCAAATGATGAGAAAGTGTTGCTCTACAGTCACTGTCTGACTAAACTAAAAAAGCTACTAAAAACATGAACTACACTTCTCTGTAACAATCTGCCTGCACAAGAATAAAGAAGTACAAGTTCCCTCCACTACTGGCTAAATGTCTTTAGTAGAAACAACTTGTTTGTTCGTGTGTTCTGGAGTAGGTAAAAATATTGTTTGTAGATTGTTAGTGCTCAACTCTGCTAACATTAGTTTCTGAGTGCTGATGTTCAAATGTATCCTGAAAAGTCATCACCTTCATATTACCAAGCTAATTATTAAATTGCTAAATCTACACACAGTTAAGAAAAACTTTAAAGGAGTTGCACCAATTCCTTTCTACCAAAATCACAATGTATTCAGAAATCAAGTTTTGGAATTTGTGAATAGCAAGAATAGATGGAATTTGTTGCTATGCTAACAATGTGTTGGTGATGGTTTACAGAGTATTCACAAAATCCTCCTTGCAGAGCTCATTATCAAGTCACTAAAATGCCTTCAAGTGTTCACTCTTTACTGTTCTAAAAGAAACCACATCTGATGTAACTGATAACATGCACACGCTGCACAGAGTTCAGCATTGTATTGATATACATGAAGGGCATTCAAGTTTAGGATGAAAAACCAATGATAAAAAGTGGCCATAGGAAACATAAGTGTTGGCTAGCCATCCTGAAGTCTGACTCACAATGATAGCTGCCCAACTCGTATCAGTCTGTGTCAGAGCTGGCAGGAAAACATATATACATAATAAAAAGTCTTCAACTGCACAGCCACCAGGCATTTAGACATTCAAAGTCAACTAATGCTTAAAAACAGATACAGTATCTGAGAAGTTAATACACTGAGGAGACGAGAGGAGCTCAGGCTGACCTTCAAACCAGCCAACACCCCAGGCGCTGTTCTAGGTCAGTCCCGTTCTGCATCTGTGTGTTTTTGTGACTCCACGTTTCAAAGGTTATTGTGAATCTGCTGCCACCATCCAGCCACTGCTGTTAAGAGTAAATAAATGTATCTACGGCACTGTATGTGCTTCAGGTTGATGACACATTCGTAAGATTGTCAGGACGATGCATGAATGTTTCAGACATACACACACAGAATACTTACCTTGTGTGGTAGGAAGAGGGAGTTGACTGCTGCTAGGAGACTCGCGGTGTCAGGGGCATCCCTCTGGCCACAGATCACAATCTTTAAAAAAAAATGAAAAGTTAGAAATGTTCAGCAAGGAGGGAAAATGTGAAGGAATAGGAGTAAGGTAGAGAACAGAGAGGTAACAAGATAAGAGAGAATGAACAGAATGAAATAAGAGGAAGGGAGTGATAAAAGCTAGTATTGTATTTGTAGCAGTAACAAGGGAAGCAGGTGTTTTCTCTGGGACTGCCTCACCTCACCTCACCTCACCCCTGAACTTGTTACCCTCACCCCATTGCCCCTAATCCACCGCAGATGGTGTATGACAGGCAGATATCTAACTATCCCGCTCCACACTCTGCTTCTCCTCTTATTATTTCCTTCCACTGATTGTACAGCACATGCCTCCACATTAAAAGTTTTCTTAGGGTCAACAAGAAACTTCAGGGTAACTACTGTCGTTATTCGCCGGCATGCTGGTTTCAGTGGTTTCAGGCTAACTGAGGGTGTTAATATTCTAAATCCGATTATATAACTGAGGCTGAATCGCACAAATAGCCTATTAAATGTACAGCGATGACAACAAGGAAAAAAGATTTTCAGAGTCAGTGTGTCCAGGGATTAAGTGAGTGTATTTGTAGAGAGCTGACATCCTCAAATGACCTACAACAGTTCAACTGAGGTTAAAAAAAAAAAATCAAAATATTAAGCTCTTGTTTAAAGAAATCATGCTATGAAACTCATTTTGAATTTTAAAAAATGTGTTTCAGAAAGAGTTAGTACAGGGGCATGTTTACCACTGTGTTGCATCACCTCTTCTTTCAACAACACTCCAACTGCTTTAGTTTAGATTTTTTGATCCTTGTTATAGGATTTCAGCTGCTCAACAGTCATATTTTTCAATTTCTAATACGCCAAATGTTTTTAATTGTTGAAAGGTGACTGGAGCACGTAACAATTCATGTGTGCATGTGCATGGATGTGAGAACAACCTGTTTAAGCGTGTAGTGCTGGGCCATAAGAGTGCGGACCATTTCAGGCAGGGCTATGGGAACTCTGGTGAGACGGTCAGAGAAGGCTGCCAGCAGCTGCTGGGATTTCTGGAGCCACTCCTGTCTTCCAGTGTAGTGGGACAGACGCAGGAGATTGGACGCTGATACTGAATTAGCGCTGGGTTCGGCTCCGTCCTGATCTGAAAAACAAACACAAGGATACACATTTTGAGTAACATTTTATTCATTTACTTGTTTGGTAATTTAAGCTATTTTGATCTTAGCTATGCTAGATTTGAGTTATTCCCCTCCCTCTAAAAAATTATTACAGAATGTAGTACAAAAATATAAAATAGGCCTATGGCGTAATACAAATAATAACACTACTACTACTACTACTAATAAGGTGAGGTACATTGAAAACAAAATGTGAGTTCATTTAAGACAACACTGACACCAAATTGACAGGTGCCTTTAAGGAGAGACATCAGGTAAATCAGTCTGTAGTTATCCAGGTCAGTTTTCTGTAAGCTAAGTCCAATGCCAGGGGGGTCGTGTTTGCCTGTCTGCCCTTGCAGCTGAAAACCATCCATTACAGTGAATCGTGACTGAGTTCACTGAGCCATGTCTCGTTCTGCTCCTTAATCAACGGAGATGACTCGTCCATTTTATTGGAGACTTTTCTCAGCTCAGGTCTCCTGGAGGATTTCTGGCAGATTTCAGGTCTCTCTACTGGTGAGCACACTTGTGTTTTATTGCTGGACAGCTTTTCTATGTTGGATTCACAAGAGCTTTTTGATGAAATGGAAAACTGGATCCATTGTTCAGATATGAACTGTTAATAAAACGCAAATAAATACACAATAAAACACACTGATTGGTAGTACTTAAACTGTACTGTACTAAACTATTGTGTATTTAGCCACAGTAGATCTTACGACTGCTAATCTTTGGTCCAGGTTTAGACTCTTGGACCCCCACTACAAAACCAGAGTCACAAGGTGAGGTGTGATGTGATGGAACTAACAGATGAGCTCATGACTTAACCCTGTTAAGTGATTGGCTCTTATCTCTTATCGGTGTCCATTGAGAGCCTGGGGGTGATCTTCTCATAACCTCTGACCTCGCTAGATGCCTGTTTCATAACAACACTGCCCTGATGCAATTGTTTATGAAAGCGTGTAAGTGTGTGTGAGAGGAAGAACACATGCTACTGTACAGTGCAATATTTTTATGACAAGCATAAATTTACAGGCGTATACAGATGCATACAACCCCCACACATGAGGGAACTGCAAAAATAATGATTTGATTTTACCCTGCAGTGTGTTTCACCACTTCCCAAGCCCCATAGCAACAACGCATCAGCATACACACATGTACACACACACACACACACACACACACGCTGTAAACCCCCAGAGAAGGAGGTCACAGAAACACATTAAGTCAGAGGAATAGCGTTTACACACACACACACAGACTCATGAAATTACAAACAGAAACGCTGCTCTAAAACACCACTTACATTTTTAGCACTTCTTGAAAGTCCATACTGACACTGATGTTTTCCAACATATTGGGTTTTAGCTGATGTACCAGAAATTCTTTTACTTTATATCAATGGCAATTCTTCTGAAAGAGCACTTTGGCCACACAAGACAAAAACTCTCCGCTGTTATCAAATAATTTAACAAACACAGCTCATTTATCAGAATAAAAATCTGAATAGATATTCATCCTTAACCCTCAAAACAAACACACACAGGGCAGTGAAGCATGGCTGGAAGATATAAAGTAGCACTGTGGTGAGGTAATCCATCTTGCCGCTGACAGACTACACTGCTGGGACAGGCGTCCACACTGCAGCGGCTGTAGCGTCACTAATGGGCTTCAACCCTACACAGCGCTGCCACCATAATGGCACAGTCAATCGTCTCAGATGAGAAACCTCTCACACGTCAGCTCCCATAAACACACACAGGTGTGACGGCACGGGGAGCGCACAAGACGTGACACACACGCAGCATTCATCTTTGAACTGTCAACAGCTCTTAACAAAAATAACTATTAGCTTTGGCACAGGTTTCCCATCTCACTCGCGCTACCTTCGTTTTGTCTGAGCTACATAATATATTTTTAAAAATATTAAGCTGAATGCAGTGAGAAGAGAACAAAATGTGGGCGTATGTCAGACTAGGGAGCAAAAACAAAAAGAAACAGGCATGAACATTTGCTGAGACAGATCAAGGGTGAATTTCTGCACGTCTACAAGGTGTCAGCTTCTCTCAACTGCCAGCAGCAATTAGCCTGAGGAGTTGACAGGCAACAGAAGAAGGGATGCAGTCCATGTCAAGCTCACACCCATTCATATTTACTGTATATCCCACCAAACCTTTGGTACAAAAACCTTCTTTTAGTTACAGACATTATGCAGCTTTTTAACATTACACTTCATAGTGAATAAAAAAGTATTTGTAAGGACAGCAGACTGCTTGTAAATCATCACGCATTACGAAAAAGAAAGTTTAAGATAGATCATCTTAGGGCCTCTCAAAACACGGATGTCCCACACTCTGTACTGTCGCTGAACTCACCAAACTGTACTGACAGACCACTAACGCTTAGACCTGCACACAAAGGTGAGGCACACAAACATTCAGATACCAGATTTCGGCTACAACATCCTGTGAATGAAAATACTGTATAGTTAGTTTAAACTAACACTTAATTTGGGGCGCTGTGTTGTGACTCTAATGCTGTTAATATTTTTTATGGAGATGTAAAGTGTATACGAGTACCAGTCACAGCTGGCATGGTAGCATTAGCTGCTCATAGCAGCCATGAGCACAGCGGCCAGTGCCAGGCTGAGCACTCGTGCAGAGGACGACTTG
The DNA here is from genome assembly GCA_032353495.1 of Ctenopoma kingsleyae. Classification (NCBI taxonomy): domain Eukaryota; kingdom Metazoa; phylum Chordata; class Actinopteri; order Anabantiformes; family Anabantidae; genus Ctenopoma; species Ctenopoma kingsleyae. The sequence goes on along the minus strand of JAUBNQ010000011.1, from coordinate 3,843,638 downwards.
TTTCATGAATGAAAATGAACTGTTTACTTTACCCTAAGACAGTACCATGAAACAACAATGGTACATGATGATCCAGACCAGTCACAGACCAGAAACAGACTCTGAGTGACGTTTTTATCTGTTCACAGTACTTCATGGCAAATCTGATTTGTTTTCACAACCTGCCTCAGTATGCTGCATGACTATCAGCTAGGTTGTTGCCCAAAGGCCAGTACTGCTCCAACTGGGCACAGTCCAGCCCACTGGAAGTCTTCCACAAGCTGGTTGATCAGAACAGAGTGGGATAGGGTGGAGGGGGATCTTAAAGTCACAGGAACTCAAACGAGCCTTCTTAGTCTCAGTGCCAGAGAAGCTCTTGCATAAAGAGGTATTATAACATGTATCTGCACTTTATTTACTTTAAAAGCACACAATATTGTATCAGTGGAGACCCAGAATAAAATCGAATCCTACAGTAAGCATAATATGGCCAATTTAATGAAAGTCCATCAAATGGTTGCCTTAAAGCTGAAGCAAAGTTGTAGTTCTTATAGCTATAAAGTGACACCGCCATCCACAGGGCCAAAGAAGAAAAAAACAAGAGTTAAAAATAATTCAGGGTGAAGTTAAGATGTAAATGAGATGACATGAGGCAGAAGCAGACCGTGTATTTCAGATTCCCACTGTACATCGTGTGTGCTGTTTCGATCTGTCAGAAGCAGATGGACCCAGAGACAGAATGGAGACAGATTTGACAGGTCTGTTGATCAAAGTAGCTGGAGAATCAGAGCATCAGTCTGATTTTGTGGTGAAAGATGCAGGAAGGGGACATCAATATATCTTCCTGCTTCATTCTTTTTCCTCTAGCTTTTCATGATTCTATCCATCCATCAATCTACACTTGCCTACCTTTTTTTTCCTGTGGTTGAAGTATAGCAATAGAGTGAAAATGGCAGCAATATTATAGCAGAAATATCCACCTTGTTAAGCTGTGGACCATTCCATAAGGTAAAGAATATGATGAATGAATCAAAAAATGTTTACACCCAACCACAAATACAAAGCGCTTTATTTATGAATGTTTTGTTTTTTTTAAATCACTGTGGTCAAATTGTATCAGTGTTGATATCTGTACACTCCCTGTTGTGAAGACTTTAAATCTATCCATCAACCCTCCAACTTGTCTGAGCCACAGAGGTATGTTATAACATAACATGTTATAACATAATATGCTATTAATCCTTCTCTCAACCTCTTAGCTCCACTGAAGGCAGAACTAGCAGTGCTATTATTTATTATCTTATTCAATAGAATAATGTTACTTTACAGACTGAAATATTTCAATTATTTCAATAGCTATTAGATGCATTGGAATGACATTTTGTAAAGATATTCATGTTCTCCGGAGGATCTCTAGCAGTGTTTCCAGACGTATAATTGCATAATTTTACCGTCTGTACAATGTACGATCAATAATGAAGTGGCATTTTAAACCCTTAAGAATTTTGCACTGCAGCTTGCCACATACGGAGCTGCATAGCTGCACACTGCCCATGCTGACTCCAGTCTATCACAACCCTAAAACCACCAGGTACCTTTGATGTTATATGGTGCTAATGGTGTACATAGATGTATTTATCCCTCACCCTCTTTCAATTGCAGCAGGACAGTGCTGTCGTTGGGATTGCTGCAAAAGTAGCCTCCACCCTGGTCATCCCAGAACATCACATTCTGCCGGAGCTGCAGTTCCTCAGCCCATTGCAACCAATGTGTCTGCAGTGTGGCCTCATACAGGTCCAGCATGCCACAAATGATGAAGGCGTAGTCATCCAGGAAGCCAGAGATAGGAGGGGATCTGCAGAATACAGAGGAGGAAAGGGAATGAGAATCAAAGGAGTGAGAGGAGAGCAGAGAATTAGGACATTTTTCATTAAGAATTCATTGATGATGATAAATGTAAGAACTGTTGGGACAGTTGATGTGAACTAGTTCAGCTACAGTTTCTTCTCTCATCTTTAAAATTGAAAATATGTGTGTATAAGCCTCAAAGACGATAAAGTCATGTTTGTTAAGATGACAGAAAAGAAACCCTGCAGAGTTGGCTGTAATTGAGACTATAAAAAGCCTGAAGGAATTATTTGGGACAGTACAGGACTACATTATGATACAAACACCAAAGTTACTTTAATCTCTTCCTAAAGCACCCTCAGCTGCATTATCTGTGCCTGTCACAGAAGGCATCAGAAACAATACATGCACACAGGTTTCAAGTGAAGCAGGACAGTAACTGGACAGATCAAACTGCAGTTTGACCAGACCTCCTGCTTCTAGCATAATTTTTGCCACTTTGCCTACCTCTATGTTTGACTGTCTGTTGTCTGTCAGCTAACTTTCTTAAACATTTTTTCCATTATCTTACTCTATTTCTCTTCCTCTCTACCCCTCAGACTCCAAACTTTCCTGCTATTCCAGTTCCTCTCCTCCGTCTGTTTACACTACAACAACAAGACCCCTCGGGTCTCTCACACCCCTACCACCCGGCCTCCAGTTCCCACAATGGCACTCTATCTAGGCGAGTGTAAGCGGATGAACGGTGACAAGTAGCCAGATAGTATTGTCTCAGGCGAGAGTGGTGGTTGAGGGTCAAGTGGCTGAAAACAGGAGGAGGCTTTAAAGTGGATGAAGCACATGGGGACATGAGGAGTCATATCTACGCGTATCTTTCCCAGACAGACAGAGTTAGCCTAGTCACAAGTCGAAAGGAGACAGCAGGCACTTTTGCACTGCACAGGACATCATCAGTTTAACGGAAATCCAACAGGGAAAACTGTGTTTGGTATTTGACATTGGTATCATTGAAAATTTCCAGCTATATGCTAATGGTGCAAATGACGGTGCAAGATAGAAAGTCAAGAGCTCACTGAAAAAACTTTCTGGAGCTTTTAATCTGAAGTGGGTAAGTTAACCAGATGTATATTTACCAAACAAATAAGTCTAGTTATTAGAAAAGATAACAGATCGCTAGAACTATGAAAACAGTAAAGTTCAATTATGAATTCCCTCTGAGACCAACCATCAGAGATTTAGCCATTTAAAACCTTTAACATATGAACAAAACTTTCCAAATCTTGGCATTTTCTCTCGCAAAAAAAATTTGTTGTTTTTTTTTGGTAATTACCAAATTTGGTTGTACAGTCATTTGTACACATGCCACCTCTTCCTCCACACCAACACACCGCCAACCTAAAGAATGCTTCCATTGCACAGCAACATGTCATCTAGCTGAGGTGACTCCAGCAACAGAGATGACAGCCTGAGACAAGGCCTCAAGAGGGCCTCACAGACACACAAACACAAAGATGTGAAAGTGTTTCAGAAATACTGTCACAGCCTTTTCATTCACACCTTTAATAGTCAGACAATAATTTCACATGCTAGATTGTGCTACAAAACCTACTGTTTACGTGTCATTACATATGAAATAACATGTAATAATATTGGAAATAATATGAGAGATGGGGAAAAATGGAAGGATATCCAAACAAAGTTCCCAGTTTGACTCATTAGTCAGAAAACATAGCTGGAGTTGTTTTCCTGAGATGGTCTGGAGACCCTTAGAACTGATCTCACATTCCTGCTTTTCTCATCTGATTGTTCTTTGTGCACCAGTCCATGTGGTGACACTTAAACCTCTATCTTCTCCTTTCTGACATTGGCTGCATCCCTTTTTCTCAAAACAATCACATCATGTCTTATAAAACCACAGGATACAGGCCAAAAGCATGCTTGCTACTGTACATCAGAAGCGCTTTATTTGTCAAATGCAAATGCGGTGCACTAAGAAATAGAACTGAACATTAAAGATAAGAAAAATGAAAAAGAAGCTAACAAACAAACACATTTTACTTAAGATGCAGTACATAAATTCAAGTAGCTGGGTAATGCTTAGTTAGCATGCCCTGCAGTAGCCACCACAGCTCAACAAAACAAAAGTACACAACCTGCAGATGCTCATACTTCACTCTCAGAGAGAATCTACAGAAAAACAAGCTGTTGACAAGTAACCTCTGGTGGACACACTGCAAAACAAAAACAAACTGCATATATAGATTGACAAATCAAGAAAGAACACCCTCAGTGCTATCATTCTGAGGCCTTCCTCTGCTCCCTGGGGACTCTCCATCACACAGTGCCAGGCAAGGGCCACTGAAAATCTATGGTATTAGCTGCTCAACACATCCACAGCCTATTAACCCAGTTAGTCTCAGCACCCACCATTCGTCCTGCTAAATTAGTCCATGGCCCATATGTGACCGTCATGACAGAGTGAATTACTCATGTATGGAAACTAAACCAGGCTTGAAAAAGAGACCTTTGGTAAGCATTCTCAGTGCTGACAACATCTTGAATTGGACCATTATGAATGAGACACGAGTTGTGGAACAAGGCCAGAGTTTTTAAGCTTGAGCATCTGTGTGTTCATGCGGGCATTTAAAATTGTATGCATTTCATCTTGTGTGCTGTGGGACTCCTGGCACATTTTTTTTTTGCTGATTCGGTAACATTTCACACTCGCTCATTCACAGTAACTAGGGCATAGGGCTGGCCAGCAGAACAAGGACACCTGAAGTAGTGGTGGTACAATCAACAGGAGACTGTGTGTGTGTTTGTGTGTGTGTGTATACGTATATGTATGTGATGTTTCAAGAACATTCTCGAAAAATGTATCTTCTTATATTCTCCTTCTACAGAGGCTCTCCTCCATGCTGTCAGTTCAAATGCTATGTTCAGACATCAACTTAATATGTCATCCAACATCCTCGTTCTTTAATCCACTTCAAATACATGACAGAGGGAAAGGGAGAAATATGATTAGTGACTGGTGCATGTAAATGCTGTTTTACAGTAATCATATTGTGGCAGTTCTGTGAACAGTGAGCATGATTTCTGATTTCCTCCTATAACCTGATTTATCTCAATAGCCTTGCTTCCTGTTTGCATATAAACAGTCATCCCAGCACAGTACAACAGCAGTTTATTGCTCCTGTGCAGAGCTTATAGTCAAACTCTTTCTTGTTGAATTTGCCACAATATTTCTTTGATAGTGGAGTTAAATTAGAAAATATCAATTCATTTTTCCCCAGCAGTTCCCCGCCAGAAAAGGAGACTGAGCTGTCATGGCATAAAAAAAGTTTGTGTACTGTAATTCTGATCATGATACTTGACAGAAATTGACTACTGTTATAGTTACCCTGTTGAGTTTCTGACCACTTGTCAATCAGGTCCCTGCTTTGTTTGAATTTCACATATGGACACTGGAAATTCCCTCTATCTGCTGAAAGTATAAATTCTTGACCTAAACAGAACTATGCTGGTTTGTTTTTACTTTTCTTCAGGAGCTGTTCTTGTCACTTTTTTGTGTACCCTGTCTCAGCTAATGCCAGAAAGCTGTGCAAAGCTGTGAGACGTCAAGTGTGTTGACTTACAGCCATTTCACTTCTTATTCCTGACACTGGTCTTCTCGGATTGGTTAAAAAGAAAAGCCACTAGGGGTGTGATGATACACTTAGCTCCCAAGATGAGATGGGACACGATCGTGGGTTCATGAGAAGAAGACAAGATGAGATTTTAACACTTCAAATCTCCAATGACTATTAGCATGGGAAAATAGACCCTGATTTACTAAGATCATAAATAGCAAGTACTAAATTGCGTGTGTAATCCTGAAAATGATGCTTTGTGTTTGCGGCTCTTTTGCAGGTGAACAACTGCGTAATTGACAACAGGTGTAAGCAAGGTGGAGGCAGCCATATGATTTTGTGTGTTTCACTGGTGTCTGTTATTGAAAGTTTGGAGAATGACCAGCGTAAACGCAGGAGGAAATTTGATCCTGAGGAAGGTGCAAAATTTGCTCATTTCAAAAAATCAGTCCTCATTGAGCATGCTTAGTAGATCAGCTCGCTTGCACGCAATTTAATACACACAAACCTTTGGTAAATCAGGTCCATAGTCTTTTATTCAACGGAAAGTCACAAAATAAAAAAAGCAATGCATGTGTATTTTTACGTTTTAACTAATCAACTTTTAATGGATGTCACGGTTCTACTTTCTGTATGAATTGAAATTAGTATGAATTATCATTTGCAGCAAAAGGAAACAATATGCACACACTCTGAGAGCACAAATTCAACTGTTTAACTTCTCTTCAGACTTTCTAACTGAACATAAGAACTCTCTCTGTACTCAAAGTGCAAACAAAGTCAGACCAAATGTTTCTTTTCATGATACAGAGCTACGAGATGTGTACAACTGCACAGTTCAGCCTAGTCTATGCTTTGGGCAATAACTTAGCGTTTATTTGGTCAAGCCATCTGCCATTATAGTTAAAGTGGGCGTTTGATAAGGCATTTACGATAATCTTGTTGAAACGACTCAGAAGAGACAATGGCGTCTTCGTGACACACAAAATAAAAACACTAGTCCAAAGCCTTAATCATTCACTCACTGATAGATGAAAATTAGTTTTAGAAAACTACATTTTCCAATTTTCAAATTTGTATTAATTAAATAAAAAATCTAATTGATAAGCTTTACACAGATTAATTTCTATGTATAGTTTAGACACTCTCCAGTGACAAAAACAAAAAAAAACTAATCAGCCTCTTACGTGTGTTGCACCTCCATTTGGTCTCCACGGTAACAGGATCGGAGAATGGTCTGTTGTTCAGCATCCCACAGGTGCTCCTTTAGGAAGTCACCAGCCTGCACCGCCCTCTCCAGAAAGGCCTTGTCCCCCAGCACAGCTCCAACACGAGCATAGGCCGACAGCATCAGACCTGAAGGGGAAGAAGCAGTAGAGATGGTGTTGGTGGACGTGTTGAAAGGATTAAGTGTAACTAAATGTCCTTTCTCAAATGAGGTACCAATGTGTGGCTGCGCCTCAGTCCCAGCTTAGTAATGTTTTTCCAAACTTTGAACTTTTCCTGTTCTCTCTCATTCCTTCTTTCTTCCATCTTTCCAACCATTCCTTCCTCCCTCTTTCCCTCCACACCGCTTTCATGTAGCGTATCAAAGTGAATGAGTGCACAACCTGGTCTTCAAAGCGCAGTAGCCGAGGACAGGTGATTAATGGAGGGGTTTCTTCATTAGAGACGAGAAGGAGATTCTTGTGTCTAATTGGAACATTCTTGGGAAACCAGAGCCTCATTACCTCACTAACATGTCTTGAGACATGAGCCCTGGGAGCTAAATCTGTGTGTGTGTGCACGTGTTTGTATGTGTGGTGCACTTTTTGTTCTTGTAATTAATCACACGTGAGACAATGTGTTGAACAATATTGAGGAGTATCCAAATTGGTATCACAGTAATGCAAAGGGACAACTGGTGTCTCTATAATAATCCTTAATTTTCAAACTGCTGAAATTGTGTCTGTAAACGTTTCTTTGTAATCTGTCAACTAGCAAAGTGTGATGTGTGTGGTCTGTCTAAATGGGGCTTACAGTAGTACATCTTTCACATCTTTCTCACTGTACCGTTACTGCTAGCTGGATTACACAGGGCACACATGATTTTATAATAACTAACCTGAGTCTCCTAGGTTCACGCCTGACAGAATACATTATCTCTTCTTTTTTTTTATTTCTGTCACTGGTTAGAAATGGATGTTATTTGAATGATATAAAGATTATTTTGGTTGTTTTACACTAAAGTTGCAGGTTTAGTGTAAAACAAACTAATTGCAAGGTTTGCAGTTGGTGACGAGTTACTGCACTGTCAAGACATTCAGGTGATTCCACATACTGCACATGAGGGCGGTTACAAATCTTGGGGGCAGAGAGCACTACTGACATTGCAGTTTGGAGTAAAGAACAGTATCCTTGAAAAACTTTTCAGTTTGTGCATTATGAAAAATAAAGCAATTTCCTCGACCCTACTGTACCTCATTAAATGATTTTGATTTCATACAGTCTATTTTTACTGTGCTGAATATATAAATTACCATGGACATGCATAATTTAGTTTGAGTAACATTAATTGGATAGTCTTTTAATTTGCATTACAAAGACAAAGATGTTAGGATGCACTTAATGATGACTATTTTACTTGCTGGGAAACTTGTTACCAAAATAGTCCTACTGCTGTAATGTAAACCTGTCTAGACTTTACCATTCCAGGAAGCCAACATCTTGGTGTCCAGATGTGGACGTGGCCGACTCTTCCTCACTTCTGCCATTTTGGCTCTGGCGGAGGCCAAGAGCTCACTGACTTTCTCGACACTGACTCCAAAGCGAGCAGCCGTTAACTCCATTGAATAACGCACGATCAGCACATTCTGGCCCTGCAGCTCCCCGTGGGGGTCCTGGCAACGTGCATTACAGAAATGAGCTCATACTGACTGTAACAGCTGTCATGTTAATGCTTTAATGGACCAACTCTAACACCTCAAAATGCTGTTTGGATAAAATAAAACAATTTATTATTTTTTTTAATAGCACTACATCTAGCTGCACTACATCTGTGTGTGATCATTTCATGACGGTCCAAATAAAAAAAAACATCTAGCAAGATTTGCAGTGGCTACATGTGATATAATAAAAATGAATTACCTGCTCCGGAGCAACATTTCCCTGCTCTTTGACCCCATAGTGGTGCATGAAGATGTCTGCCTGTGTGGCAGCACCTATGGAGCCTTCCACCACGTCGGGCAACAAGTCCCGAACTTCAGACGCAGTCCAGACACAGAAAGCCCCCTCACGCTTTTCTGGTCCCCCCAGTGCTGGGACAGAGTCTGCATCCTCTGCACTGTAAAACCCCCCTGACTGTGTCAGAGAATAAACAGGAACGGAGGAGGTGAAATAAAAAGGAAACTGTGAGATAATAACAATGATGGTAATAATAATAATAATAATAATAATAATAATAACATTGGCTCCTACAGTAAATAGACCTATAAACAAAGTCTTGACAGTGCAGTCACAACAAACTCACTCATAGTTAACACTCCACAAATACACATATACATACATACGTATACCAATATACGAAGCGCCAGAAACAATTGATTCTATATTTCCCATAATAAAACTCATCAGTATCTGTTATTATAGCCTCTGTGGCTAATATCAGTTATCTCATTAGACTTTATCTCAAAGACTTAAAATAACAAAGCTGACTGTAATTAATTCACCAAACAATAGATGTTTCCGTTTTCTCTGTTATACTGATGTGATGTACAATGAACAATAGTCAATGTTTGGCTTTTTTACTTCTGTCTCATGGTTGTCCTATTTCTCTAGACTACTGAATTCTATTTCACCTTCTATCACATTATTTAATTCAGTTTAATTTACAGTGACAAGAAAGAGAAAAAAAATATATTTCCTGGATTTGTGCATCAGCTAGTATCAGGTGTTAGTAAATCTGATGTCAAATCAATGAAATAAAGTAGTTTAGAGCTACCTTGACTTATTAAAGAAGCTGCTTGTGCTATTCACAAGCCTCACCAACTTCAGTTACTTACTAGTACTTGCTAAATGGTATTCCTCATAAATACTCTAAGTACTATTCAGTATGGAAACCAGGTGATCATGTTCTGATCTATACACAGACAACTGGACATTGATGAAGATGTAATATCAAGATGTTTGCTTTCAGTTATTCTTGCACTTTGTCACTTTTTGGCACAATATGACAGGTTACAATAGATGTTCTGAAGAGAAATTTTGCCTTCACAGAGAGTCAGTGTGCAGAACTCACCTGCTGCTATGTAACCTACTTACAGAGACTACACACCTGCTGCCAACTGAGGAGGACACAACAACAATGCAACAGTGCTGGTCCATTTTATTCACAAGTGTTCAAATAGCAAACCTAGCAGTACTCAGCCCATAGTCAACTAAGTCTTTCAACTGAGCCTGACCACACAGCGCCATGCCAGTGCTCTCTACGGGCCAGGACACAACAGTGAACTGTATTTCTCCAGTCATGCTGAGAACTCGAGCAATCTACATCACTGATGGAAGAGCCCAGTGACAGCACAATGAAACATACAGTCTTTAGAAAATTGCCTTTTCAGTCTTCATTCATTAGTGCATAATTACGTAATAAATCTTGGAGAATATAATGAATACAGTGAATGTGGTTTTAATTGTCTGCCACGTTCTCTGCAGTTGACACATTAATCAAAAGGGCAAGTTGACCCTTAGATGAGAGCAAGGGGTTTAAGGAGCCAGTTGTCGATGAGGTCTCACCTCTTGCCCTCCAACACACACGCACACAATTATTATCCCCTGGTGGGATTTAGTTAATGTTTGTGCTTTGTCAGCAGCAGATACAAACATTGTGACAATAGGCCACAGTTTGTATAGCTCTGTTTAATGAGTTTCCTATTGTTAACATGCATCTTAAAACTCACCTAATCCTGCCATAAACCTTATCTTAGCTTCTCTTCTATACCTTCTTCATGCTTTACACCAGTGAGGACAAGTGAGGATGTGGTCCTCATAATATCAGTATCACAGACACATGCAGAAGTCCTAACAAAGCTGCAGGTGATTCACCTTGTCACTCAGGTCTCTGGAGACATAGAGCAGTATGTCCTTAGCAACATCCGCAAAGAGCTGCTCACCTGATACCTGGAAAAGCAGAAAAACACACCTGCTGGAGAGTCACGATTCAACCTTAGCATAACCTTAAAGATCCATTCATGTGATTTATATACAGGACATTAACCCTCATTAAGCATAAACATGAGTGCTTTTGTATTTTAGTGTGCTGTCATGTTTGTGCCCTAATTAACTGCTTGTTTCTCAGTCTCTGTCCACACTGGGGAAAAAAAACAGCCCAGTACACAGTCAAGAGAAGAATGTAAACTCAGGCTTCATAGTCAAGTGCAGAATAACCTCTTTATAATTATTTTAAACTCATTTACTTACATGATTTAATTTACCTTTTAAAAATTGTTATTCTTTATTTTTGAATGAAAAATATTCACAAATAGTAATCAAATGTCCTTGCAAACTACCCACATATGATCTGTGTGTAACAGCAACATCACCTTCACTGTGACTGTTTGTATTTACTCTTCCTGCCAAGTCACTGATGTTTCTTGCTGACTGGGTATTATGGCGATAAATTACTTGGATAAGAGACACACAGAATGATGGAGGGATAATTACCCTGTCAGACACACAAAGGAAAATACACACACGCACATCCACAGATGAAGAGTCAGTCATACACACACACACACATACATACCTGAGAAGCTGTTATGTAGGCTACAGCCAGCTGAGCCTGATCATACAACATCTTTTCAAAGTGGGGAACATGCCAGGAGGAGTCTGTAGAGTAACGATGAAAGCCCTGAGACAGAGAGACATAGCAATGAAAGTGATAAGGTACATACAGTACTTTCAACAGCCAACACTACACACTGTTGGTAATATAAGCTTCTCTCCTGTCAGGCAATTTAAACATATCTGAACTTAAACAGGGCACAAATCTTCATATCTACGTTCTGATGATAGTCGATTGATTTATTCAATTAATTAAAAGGCTCTTTGATGCAGCTGCTTGTTTGATCTGATCCACATTGAGGACTGAAAGTTTTAAATTAGTAAAACGGGGACACTGCGCATTTTGCACCTTAGCTTTAATAAATACGCAAAGTGAGACGTTTTTGGCTGAGTGCACAAAATACATGACTATTTAATACATTTGACAGGCAGGTGCAATGTGCTTGTGCACAAATGGCTGCTGTTATTTGGACAAGGGTAATGTATGGGAGAAATGAAAGAAAGTGTTAAGAATAAATAATACAAACATACATACTGAGAGTTATAGGAGCGGTTGTCTATGCACATGTGCAACTTGTCCATAGTTGTTTATGACTCCAACTGTGTCATAGACATGATTAATTATTTCTGAGGAGCATTAAAGAATGGATGATTATGTGAAGTCATTGGTGAACTCCCCATGGTGGACACCAGTAAAACTGTGCAAACTGACATTTAATTGTCTTTTAATTATGGTCACCTCCACCATGTTTGTGTGGGCAACAACATAATTGTTTTCAGTACATCACCCTCACGTCCACTTAAATACAATAAGAGAGGAAATATCCATCCTAACTATCATCTTTAGTTGATGGCACAGAAACGTATTAATCAGCTGGTTGATTAGTTAGCAACCTTAACCTGTATTTGGTGCTTGGTGGTTGTTAATGACAGAAAAAGATCCAGCGTTCATTTTAGGTACCAGCACCCTGGTATTAGCAATGTATAATATGCATGTCAAATATAGTATATTACTTTCAAAATAATGAAGGTGGATGAACAGTGATGTGCTATTGATCACTTTTCACTTTTAACACATGATTTGGATGGAGTATGACTAAAGTCAGATTAAGCATTATAACACATGCTTGGTTGGGCTATGTCACCAAAGGATTGATTACCTTATCCCGTTACCTTGATCCAACCACGTACATGTCTTAATGGTCTGTTGCAAGACTCTCTGTTTCTCCTCCAGGAAACCATTATGTCTGATCACTTAAACACATTGCTGAAATACAGCTGAATGTAACTGTAATCATTAACATATTTAACACAATGTATGACAACCGTACTTGAGTATGAATGCTGTTTCCCCTCCAGTGTACATGGGAAAGTCTCCCAGCAAAAACAATCCAGGTTGCTCCCAGTAACATCATCATAACTTCACAGCCCATCACCCGCAATACCCCAAGCTGCCTCATGTCTTCCAATAACCCCACACACTTGTATTGTACCTTGATACAGTGAACCCGCCTTGAATCTGCAGTGTTAATGTACTACTGAAACAATTAAATAGTTACTATTTATTTTCTGTTGACTGGTTGTCAGTCAAAACAGTTTTACTCTACAACACACTTCTATGAACCTGTGCCACATGATCATGGATGCCTCCCAGTGCCATCATGCGGAGTGTGTGCAAGGCCATCTGAAGGGCCTCATCCCCCTCTGAGGTGGAGCAATTCACAGACCAGTAAGTCATGAGGAACATCAGATTTACTATGGAGGACAGAGACAGACGAAGAGAAAGAGTCAGAATCTGCACAACTGAGATGGGTGAAATCAACATCCAGGGTTTTACTGTATTTACCTGGTGTGGGGAACTTGGGAGAATCTCTGAAGCCTCCATACTCCTCCTCAAAGGAATGGGCCAACTGCTGGAAGCAGCGATTAGCTACATCTGGTGCTAGTGGAGGGCTCTCTCCAGGGTTTGCAGCTATGCATGTGCCTTTCTTTAATGCCTCAAGGATCTTCTCTCCACTGGATTCCAAAGCCTGGCGGTTATTCTGCCACTGAGTAGTATTCAAACTCGTCATAACAAATACCATAAAGCAGAGAAACAAACCACTAAACAAAAAGAAATTTAAACAATGAACAGCAACATGTCAATTCATAGAGACACATATTGTTTTACCTGTTCCATAATTCTCATGAGGACTGTCTTGAGCCCAGGTCTTCCTCTTTGGTCTCTTGGAGGAAAGTAGGTGCCTCCAATAAAAGGTCTTAGGTCAGGAGTCAACCAGACGCTCATAGGCCAACCTCCACCTCCACTTGTTGCCTGTAGACAAAAGCAAACAAAAATATTAGCAGAGAAAAATCAAACAAGGCTTGTGTGGAAAAAATGTGCATGAAAAAGACACACACCTGTACAAAGGTCATGTAGACCTTGTCCACATCAGGTCTCTCTTCCCTGTCTAGTTTAATGCACACAAAGTTGTCACTAAGGATTTTGCCAATTTCCTCATCCTCAAAAGACTCCCTCTCCATCACATGGCACCAGTGGCATGTTGAGTACCCCACTGACAGTCGAGTAAAGACAGAGATATACAGGAAACAGGTTTCACTTCCAGTAAAAAAACAACTATAGTAAATCAGCGTGTGAATATCAAATACCACATGCATTATGTACAAGCAGTAATTTTCTTTTTCTCACATTGAAATATTAGTGTAATGGATGGAAAAATTAACTGCTTGTTAACACCAGGTGTGAAATTGGCCCCTTACCAGATAAAAAGATGGGTTTGTCCTCATTCTTCGCTTTTTGAAAAGCTTCTTGTCCCCATGGATACCTGGAAACAAAGACTGCAAAGATTAGTACAGTACATATAATCGCAGCTGTACAGAAATGTGCACACATCTGCACTTACCAGTCAACAGGATTGTGTGCATGTTGCAGCAGATAGGGCGACTTCTCCTTGGCTAATCTGTTGGTGTGTCTGTGAGTGGTGGGTGATGAACCTTCAACCCCTGATGCCATGCTCATAAAAACAGATGGACTGGACACAAAAACATTTACACTTACAGTTAGAGTTTTGAATTATTTATAACAATGTAGGAAAAAAAATCATTTTGTGCATCTCAATAATGAAAAAAAAAATCTCATGGACATGTTTCTTTTAGAATAAACCTAATAGCTACTGTATATACAGGAAAATAATAGCAATGCTCTTGCATTTCCATATGTTGCCTCCTCATGGCCATATTACTGATTATTGTTATGCATGGAAATGAAATGAATGGACATGAAAAGTTGTCTAAAAGGCGTTTAATATGAATACTGACATATACTAACAGAACAAGCAAATGTTTAATGTTAGAAGTGTTGCAGAGTTGTGCTATTGTGCATGTTGTAGTTATCTGTTATGTTATCTGTCACCGTTAACTATTGTTATTAATACAATTGCATTGCATTGGGTTACTCCAAAACAACAAACATAGAATAGAGCAACACTGATTTCCATTAAAATGCCAAAATAAAAATTATACAGCATGGGAACTTCGTAAACGTTTAATTTTTGCCTGAAGTTCTTTAAACTTCATTCATATTATTATATCGATTTGCTATCATAATACTAGTTAGCTGATAATGCAGAAGCTTGTTCAACAGCTCCCAGGCACTGTAGCAGTGATGCTGCAATGATCAGCAATGACGTATTCCATTTCAGTATCATTCAATTTGAAGCTGATTTGCTTCTTTTCAAAGGATTATACCACAGAAGTCATGACTTAACACATATTTTTAACTATCTGATTATTCATTTTAATTCGGCCGAAAAGATATAAGAATTGAACACGTGTCTATTTGTTTTGTAACTCACGACTTTATTGATAACTATATTGACTACTATACTGATCGCTAGCAAACATAAGTTAACATTACCGACCGAAGCAGTGCAAAATTATGGCAATTTATTGGAAACACGTCTCGCTTTGTGGCTTGTGTATCTGTGCCGAATTAAAATATGACTTATTTGGACCTTACATAAATGTGCCTATTCACATGGCGAAGCCTGCTGACAATAACAAACAATAGCGATATGTTTAATTGTATGATTTTCTACTGGAGTTTCGCATAACACTTATTAGTCCAAAGGGATGCTTAGAATTTTCAGGACAACTTGCTATTCCACGGCTAGAAATATTATTAAAATTAGCTGTGCCATGAATATTGTTGTTAAAGTAAGTAAAGTACGCTTTTCGTAACATGCCAAAGTAACGTTAGCTAGAGTACAACTAACGTTAGCTGCCGTTGCTAGCGTACAACTAACATTAGCTGCCTGACGCTGGCTTTACCTGAGGCAGTAGGCCGGTTGGATGTGAAGAAACGGTGAGCTGTCGTTTGGTGGGAGGAGAATTTGTTTGAAACACCTTATGTTTCCCTCTGACCTCTGCTGTGGACCGTACGCTCCACAGAAAGCCGCAGTTAAAAGGCGTGCAGGCTCAGCGCGGCTATTTGTGGTCGTCGACCGACGCCATGCTAATCTTAACATCCTAATTCTATTGCTCAGTTGTTTTAACAAGCTAACATTAGCTACGTTGTGGACTGCCGCCGCAGACTTTACAGTACAAACGGTGTGTGGCTGACACAGAGCAGACAAAAGTTCCAGGCATGATGGGAAGACTTTATTGTAGTACCACAAACGGACACATGGTGGCGCGCCAACAGGACGGAACCAAAACAAACATGTTGGTGCTTGTAAAATCAGAGTAAGACAAGTTTGTTACAGGATGAACAGGATAAGCAAACATAATGTATTGATGGGTGGATGGAGTTTCCTCTATTATTTCACTTATTTTGAAATGTTGAGCTGGACAACTGCTGACACAAAATCCTTACGACTTGCCAAGTCTGAGGCGACAATGTTAGGTTTTTTGCTGGCTTGCTGTTTCAACCACCTCAGCAGCCTTGGGAGAGTCCTCCGTACAACATTGGCAAAGTTGTCGCAGAAGCGAAGGATGTACTTGCAGATACTGGCATTATCTGGCAGTGTCATGTTCAGACCACATACAAAGAAACCTGTGGGTCAAAGTGCAAAGTGTGCAAAGTAAAGCTCAGTAATAATTTCCTTAATTTCCCATAATTCATTGGTAACAACATACTCAATCCACTGAGGCTACAAGATCAGTGATAACTCACACTGCGAAGGCCTTGTTTTTTCCAAAACCTCATTGAGTACAGACTCAATTCTTGCAGTGTCCATACTGTCTCCATAGAAATAAGCTATTTTACTCCACGTATAAGGGTGATGTATTGCTGGATAGTCATATGAAACTATAACATTTGTGGCTTGGTCCCAGCAACTCTTCAGAGTAGGGACCACCTGTTGTAATACATAGAAACATTTTATTTAAGCAAATAAATTACCATACCATATTATGTAATAGAATACCATAAATATGGCATACAGTACGCCATGTTTGACCTAAACATCTTTGTTACTTTACCCCTCTCTCTACAACTTTGGTTCCAAATAATGTCACGATGAAGTTGATAAGATGGCTGTGGAGTTCACTGGTCTTATGGTCGAACCCTTTGAAGTGGGATAAAGCCAGGATGATGATCTCTTTGGGGTGCCTCTCTGCCCACTCATTAATCACCTTGAGAACACTCTTGAGAATCACATTGGGAGAGTGGTACATCTCAATACAGCTGGCACATTTTCTCTATTATACCTTTTTTTCTTTGATTAACTGTACAGTACATGATATAATCACTGGTAACTAATTATTTACAAAGGTTGATTAATATCTGGATTCTGTTGAAATAGAATAGTAGATGGACTATCAGTATTGATGGAACTTTACATGCTGCCATATGTAATATGACATTTTCGTCTTTACCTCCACATCAGTCTGCGTGTACAGCCCATGATAAAAGTAAAGCCTAGTGGGGTTGGTGTCATTTGGCTTGCGAGCAATCCTCAGGTCAAAGTAACGAACTCCTGCATCCAGTTGCTTAGTGATGTTGTCTTCCTACAACAAAAGCCACTGCACAAGTCGAACAAGCACCCCTATCTTTATTTCTTAAACACAAAAAACACAAAAAACACCAGTGGGGTGTGACACAACTTACCTGAGTGGCTGCCCATTTGAGCAGTATTTTACGCACACAGTAGAACCTACTGAATTTCTTAAGTCTGTCAGGTTCAACTATAGATGAGCTGATGTCCAAATCATAGCTCATTGAGTCATGGCTACCTAGGAAACATATTGTAAATAGAAGTGTCATAGCAATTTTTAACAAGTAAAAACACATTTACTCAAGTGTTGTACTTGAATACAGTTTTGAGGTAATGTCGTAATCTGTGTTATTTTCATGACATTAACAATAAGTCAATTTAAATGTAACAAAGTGTTGTGCAGCAGCACTGAAGGTAGTTCTATTATTGTAACTTCATACCTGGTATGGCCAGATTAAAGAGAGGAATGTTGTGAAGTTCAGGAGGTAGTTGCGACATCCAGTCACTGTATCCCGTA
>JAUBNQ010000011.1:3807921-3818163 GCA_032353495.1 Ctenopoma kingsleyae | reverse complement strand
ATGTAACAGAACTAAACACAGTCAGACTAACATTAAACATCCCATGCCTTGGAAATGAATACACAACTGAGGACTGTCCAGTCACTACAGTCAAAGGTGATCCATCTCCAAATTGCCAGTGAAACGTCAGAGTGGATAAATTCCCGTTCACCAGAGCAATGAGTTCTATATCTTTTCCATTTATGACACATTCAGTTGGGAAAACTCCACTAACAGTCAATCTATAGACCACTACTGTGATAGACTGATGAACCTTGCTGACAGAATTTGAGACAGTTACACCTGCTGTGTAGTTCCCTGGATAATGATAAATGTGGGAGATTGAACCAACTGTATGGTTTTCCTGCGACCCATCGCCAAAATCAAAATTCCAGATGAGACTGGTACCAGTGGCAACATCAGCTCTGAAATCTGTAACAGAGCTCAGTTCGTTGGGTCCATTGTAGCTGATGCTTAATCCAGAGATTTTCTCCATAACTTCCACCATGAGCCAGGTGGTCAGCGTGGTAAGAGCGTTGTTGGCACAAACTGTGACATTATACATCCCAGCGTATCCAAAGGTGTGGCTAACTCTGTGGTCGGTGCCTTGGACAGATCTAGTGCCGTCACCAAAGTCCCATGTGTAGACGACAGAATATGTGGAGGGCTCTGTTGAAGCTTCCAGAAGAAGTGTCTGTTGAACGAGGGGCACCAGAGGGGAGGAGGAAATATGGATATGACTTAACTGAGGGCGCACGTTTATCTTCACAGATGTGTCAGTGTTGTCATATTGGTTCACAACTTGGACATGAAGTGTGTAGTCATCTGTATAAATAAACATACAGTAAAATGGATTTTACTTTGATGGATGGTAAGTACAGTACATAGCAGAATGTCTACCACAGTATCGTTTATGATTCTACCAGATATAACCAGATTCCATACAGCATTTACTTAGAGCTGAACCATCTCCTTATGTGAGCTTTGCAGTGCTTAAATGCTCCTATTTGTTAACCAGCTAGTTGTTGACACTGATTTTTTTGACACTTAAACACAGACTGGAAGGAAAATGCAATGTGTGGTTATAATTTTCTGTGAACTGAATGCCTTTCGCTATATATGTTGTATTTGATTTAATAAACTGATAATAATAGTTCGTGTGTGTGTGTGTTTACCTGGGATGGAGTAAGTATAGTTCACTGAGTCTTGGACATACACCTGCTTCATTTTTCTCTCCACAAGTCCTGTCATGGTCTGACATGGAGCAGAGTGGGTGTGGACTATCTTGCCATGGCCATCCCCAAAATCCCATCTATAGGACAGACAGTACACCACATAGAGTTTTAGAATAACAAAAAAAAAAAAGTATCTGTACAAAGTGTCCCATTACCAGCAATCATTATCTTTGTGTTTTAATGGCACTTTGTGTTTGCTAATGCAATTATATCTATTTAAACTGATCTTTAGAAAACCCTGTTGCACAACTGAGAATATGTGTCAATATGTTTCAAGTTGCTAATAGTTTAACTTCAGATTTTTCTGGGGATTTATGTATGAAAAAATGCAGCACTTTACCTGAAGGTGACAGGCAGGGAGATGTCTACTTTGACCCTGAGGTGGTAGAGATGTGTAGCATTTACTGCTATGACCTCTTTGACAAACAGGAATTCTGGCTCAGCCAGTGGGGTCATTTCATCTGCAGTTAGGAAGATTTGCTGGCTCTGGGAGCTCACAGGGTTTGATGCTGTTACCTAGCAGGACATTTACAGATTGTGAAATAACATCCCACAAAAAATGTAAATCCAGTAACACATTAACATTGAATTAGAGCAGTCTTGAATCATAAAGGCAATAATATTTCTTACTGTGAGCTTATACTCAGCCGGTTTCTTAAACAGTACACTGTAAGTTTCCCCTTCGTATGCAAACTTCTCCAGGTTGTCAATCACCCATGTGAATTTTACTGAAGAACCACTCTCCAGTTTAGCTATAAATGACTACAGAATGAAAACATAAAGACGATGTTCACCATCTTTATTTACAATGTTAGCATGTCAACCAAAGTTGATGGGAATGTCAGTTTTGCAGGTACAGCAGTACCAACAGTAAAGTAACATACAGGAGAAGAAACATATGGTCAAAAGTGCTCAAAGCATTTATTGTCAATGAACGTTTGCATTCTTCTTACCTGTGATGTGTCTACAAGAATCCTCAAGTGTCCATGTGGCTCAACACTAAGCCCCGTCACCGCCTCGTATCCACAAACTGTCACACTCACACTCTCTGAGCTCGCCGCATCCATCACGGTGATGTTCATCATGTGAACCCCCGCTGAGGGCAACACGAGAGTCACAGAGGAGAACCAGGTTTCATGTAACTGTCCCTTACAACCAGGCCAAGAGGTAGTCACCTCTTCAGGGCAAGATGCAAGAAACGGCACTCCAGTCTGTAAAACTGGGGCTGACCATGAGCTCCTTGCCTTCTCTCCAGACAGGACCTTCACCACGATGAGTGTTGGGACATTGATTTGCACATGAATCTGTTTTTTTTCATCTGGCAGAGGATGGATCACATTAACTCTGAATTTAGTTCTCAAACCCGTAGTAGGACCTGTACTCGGGGGTCTAATATCAGGAGCTGTTGTTGCCTTTGAATGAGTGAAGCCAAACATATCTTCATGCTCAGTACCTCTGTGAAGATTGTCCACGTAAAGCATCTTTAGATCACACACCATCCCATCAACCCACTGGCCTTCTTGGGACAGTGAAATATGACTGCTCTTCCACCAGCCTTCCCAGTCTGCCCCTCTAAGGGACAGGTAACTTTGCTGCCATGGGGAGTTTATAGAGGTCTCACTCTTGAGGCAATGTAGGAAGGTTCCAGACTTACGAGTGTGCTGTATGGCCACAATATCATCGGGGTACACCATGATTGCTTGATCTGGTAGAAGCAGCTGTTGAAGAAAAAAATATAAAAAACTCTATTATTCTAATATAACACGTATTCACACAATGTATGATAACATAATGGCTACAAGAAAAAGGTGATAGCGTGCAACAAACTCACACTTATAGTTCTTAGTTCAGAGCTAGGGTTTATTCTCAAAGGCAGGTCTGCCACCATGTGGTAAAAGGGCGGTATCTCACTGTATCTGGGAGGTAAAGAAAAGCCCTGGACCCCTGCTGCAGAGTCATAGGGGCTGCAGGGACCAGTGGTGGGCAGACAAGCATCCAGCAGGTGACACCAATACTGGCCCATGCTGCAGCCCCCTGTAGTGTTACACAGTGGTGCTGCTGAACAGCAGCTAAATGGATTATGTAGAGAGCTGCAACCTGGTGATCAGAGAGGAGATTATTACAGTACAGTACAGTAGTGCAGAAAGTCATACAGTACAATACACCTTTCAAAAACTACTGTACCTGGTGGTACCAGGTGGAGGTTGGGGTCGCAGTATGGCCGAAGGACCTGAACACGGGCCAGTGAGGGAAGTGGGCTTGGCTCGACTACCAGTTCCACTGTAACCAACTGACCTGCGTGACTGAACCACAAGCCAGGAAACAACTGCAACTGTGGGTGTTGAAAAAAACCCATAAAATAAAGTAATCAGTACAAAGCACGAAAGATCTAAGGCATAGCTACTGTTACATATATGATAATTGTTAACTAAACTAACTGTCGGCCAGTAAAAGCTGTTTGAAGAGCAAGGAAGTCCCCTCTGCCCTCTCTGAAAAAATACCTGAGGAAAATTCCACCAGGTGCAAAAAACCCTCTCAGGAGGGAAGTAGCTTCAAGGAACAACCTCTCGTATACCACCAGTGAACCAGCTGGCTAAAGGCCTGATGATTTAAAATGCTTGAAGACTTACTAGAAGGTTTCTGGAGACCATCCACTGCACTGAGAGCATCTATATCTTGTTTTTGTTTGTTTGTTTGTTTTTAACTTTATTTAGAGCAGTGTGAAATGCACCATTATGAAGTTACGCAGAACATAGACAAAGAGAACTGAATGCCAGGGAGAGAATACAAATACAAAGTAAGCATGTAGTAAGTGTAGAAGAAGAAAAAAAGACATTTGAGAACTCAGTTCAGGAGTCATTAGGTATTTTACATATTACAAAGTATATGGAGGAAATGCAGAAAGAGGTGTCAACATTTAAGACCCTAATTTTATATTTGTCTATTGTTGCTTTGTTATTTTGAACGTTGACAATACAGTTGTTAAAGAGCTTAAAGTCCATTTTAAACAATGTAAAATTTGTTTTTTTGTTGTTCCACTTGTATGAACTTGTTTTGAGACAGTGCATCTTGAATCAAGAGGATTTTTACTTGTTCCATTGGCAGATTTTTAACTTATTTCAAGCAAAAATATCTTGTATTAAGATTTTTTTTACTTGTTTTTGGAGGGGCATTTTTTTCCCAGTGTATTAGACTGTTTTCATTTTAATACCTTCATTAAATAACTTTTCATATTAAAAAAAGTAAAAAATTATGTAAACTTTTAACTAACAACAGGACAACATCATAATTTTGTTCAAATATAGTCTTGCAGCCATTCAGATTTGATATACAGCCTCTTCTATAAGGAATCTGTGTATTGCACTAATGTTTTACCTACCTCCACCGCGTGTTGTCCAGCGTCTGGGACAATAAGGAGCGAGTGTATCTGGCTCTGAGGATACACGCCGGTCATCACAACCAGTCCTGTCAGGTAATTGTCTAATGGTAGTAAAATTTCTGCATAAAGAAGATTACACCATAATCACTTCATGGACACATTACTAATATACACAGTTATAAAAACTGAAGAAGTGCTGGCATTGTCCTCTATTGGCAAACACTGTCAATAGAGGACAATACTAGCACAGAGTTAGATATTCATCTAACTACACTACAGTGAAAGAAAAAACTTACTAGTTAGTTCTTTTTCACAGAGGAAGCGGTATTGTCCAGCACATTGTACTCTCCTCCACAGTCCCAGTGTGCCCAAGGCCATCTGAGTACACCCCCCACCACTTTGACTGCGTCCACTCCACTGTGCAGGACTTGATGGCTCCACAACGCCAGTCTGATCCAACCCTCCTTCCCCAGATCCCTTCAGCCATATCCACATGGTAGCTTCCCTAAGTGCAGAAGCAAATGGGAAAAGTGTATGTAAGTCAATATAACCATATATACTAGTATAATTATGTTAATTTAATTAATTTAATTAAAGCCTGTTCATGGGGCTCACACTGGAAAAGAGTAGTGGATGAATTTCTGCAGCTCCAGGCTGTCGGCAGCTGCCAGATCTCCTTCCTGAGTCTCTCTGCAAGAATGCTGGGCCTCAGACCATGAAAATGTTGTCTCAGGAAGCCAGTAACAGTGCAAGCTGGACAGGTGGATCTGAGCACCTTTTGGACAGGGAATGTTCTCTGGACATAAATGATCACACCGAGCTGTCAGCATCCTGGAAAAGCCATTCCTCAACACCAGTTTCTTAATCAAATCAATAATCACGTCAGCTGCAGAAATGTGTAAATGAACCAAACTGTCACCTTGTGAGTTGAGCGGATTTAATTCATTTTTTTAGTTGCAATAGACATTCAGTATCAGTTTGAAATAATTGAGCAGAAAATGCATAATCAGGGCAACAGCTCATTGTCAGAAGATATACAGCGTGTGCTGAACAAGCAATACTGCAGAAACACAAAAATAAAAATAAAAAATAATCTCAGAAATTGCAAAACAAAAGTGTATACATTAAGAAATACTGCAGTGACTTGTGCAAATCATTTGAATTCATGCCTCTAAGCTGATGTGTCAAACTCCTAACTCTTAGCAAGACAGAAAAGAAAATCACTTTTTCATTTTAAATTATTTTAGTATAAAATGAATCTCACCTCCAGCTGCAGGGATCAGCAGCACACAAAGAATCCAGAGTGTGTGTGTCATGTTGCGGAGTGAACCATATTCTCCTCAGGATAAATGAAAGATCAAGAGGAACCAACAAACGACCCGATCGCTGCATCAAACACATGTATTCTCAGCTTTTTCTTGTCGCTGCCACAAGCTCTCAACAACATTTGCCTACTTTTAATTACTGCATCGTCAACCTCCACTTTCCCTCCACTCACACCCCTCCCCGCCCCACCCCGCAAACACACTATGAGTTATGGTGGTGTTGTAGTTATAAAGGCTTCAGTCTCCCTGTGAGCGCCTGGGTGACTTCTACTTTGTCTCTCAGCAACAACTAAAGAGCAGAGTGGACGGAGGAGCCCAGCTCCACTCATTACCATGTTGTAAAACCCCTGGCACTCAATAGAAACAGTCAGGCAGGATGCAGCTAAGTCACAGACATTAGATTCCCTCAGATGTTTTTGTCAGTGTTTGGATGCAAATGGTAGCTTTTCACATATTATAGGAATTTAAATGGACCACTGTCTCATGTTTGGTTTTCATAACCTTTTTAGTTTTTTATTTTCTGCCATGTGCTCATAGCCCGGTGTCCTCATTACTGACCAAACAAAGGCTCTGACGTACATGCATAAAACCAATTTAAAAAAGAAAGGATGCCATCTGTGTTGCCTGGAGAGGAAACAGATAAAGTTGAAGGCAGTGATAATGCAGCCATAGCTGAGAAATGTCAGTCTGTTGCTATGGTAACAATTGTATTTCTCTGTGTTAGATAAAACTTTTCTGCTCACTGAAGAAGCAGATTCAGCAAAAGGCAAGAAGAGCACAACTCCTTCAGAGGGTCTCCACTTTCCACTTTCAGTTTAAGCTTGTACACACCAAACATCTTATAGCTAGATTGCAAACGAGCAACCACACTAAATGCTAACGTCAGGATGATAGCATGGCCACAATAATACTGACCTGCACTTGAGCATGTGTAAGTTTAAAGTAAAATTTTAAATTAAATAAAAAAATATGGGCATGTTAATTAGGAAATGTTAAGGGAATATGAATATCCATAGTTCTAGAGACATTTACTCTAACTTAACTCAAATGTGCTGCAGACGGACTTATGTCAGTGGCTAAACATGGTACAATTCATCTTTGTCTTTAAACGAGAATAGTGTTTTTGTACACAGTCCCTAATAAATTAAACTAAATCAAATGTGTGTGTGCATATGGTACAAAAATCACAGATTTAATACTGATTAAATAATCGCTTTATCACTGTGATTTAATGTATTTGTTGCTAATTTAATTCAATTTACACGTTTTTTTTAATGGAACAGAACTAAACATTTAAATGTATTTTTGTCATAACATTTAGAAACAGTAGGGGGCAGCATCGCAGCATCACGACATTAAACTACATGTGGTCAAGAACATATAAATACGACGAAGAAGAGAAACAGGAAGATGAGGAAAGCAGCTGGCAGTCAAAAATCCTAGGTAGGCTAATATCAAAATGAAGAAATTAGAAAAAACTCGTAAACGTTGCCACAATCTATTTAAAAAGCTGTGAAACGCCAGATGTGCGACGTGATATGTGTAGTTGAATTGGTTGTAAAGGTGGTTGTTTAAAGTGAATCGTTCCTGTTGGAGAGCGTGAGGATGCGTGACGTTACTGTCACATAAATGCTGAAAGCAGTGTAAAATATCTAATGTTACTGTAACGTTACACATACAGCGTTTTTCATTCACTAATGTTACACCCAGACGAAGTTTAACACGTTTTGTTAAGTTTCCACATCGTTCCTCCTGCCCGTAACAACACCGTTCTTCTAATGTGGTGCTTCAAATGAAGGATTCATTCAATCATGTGACATGTTATTGATTGTTTATATGCCGATTGAAACAGAAGAGCTTACTTATTCATAATCAAGCACAGAATCTTATTAATAGCGAGTTTATTTAAGCCAGTAGCCTTTTAAACCTTAAATTCGTATATATTTTGATAGGACTTCTGTGGGAATGGTTAGCTTAGCTAATCAGTCCAGTCGATGCAAACAAGAAAACTTGGGGTTGACAGTTTAACAGAATGGTTTTGCAGATGATAAAATAAGCTTTCACATTATATTTACCTTTACATATATATTATATGACACACCACAAAATGTTCTAGCAGCTTTTCAGTCTCCTTTAATAGCTAAGTTATACTGTGCAAGTTGATAATTGTGTTGTAGGTTAAAAAAAAAACTGAAAGCATTATCAAAAATCCAATATATTGTGTGTCTAGTCATTTTCTCTGTTACTATCCACCTTTTCCAGTGGTTCTATGCTCCGTTTAAGGACC
This sequence comes from Ctenopoma kingsleyae, assembly GCA_032353495.1. Taxonomy (NCBI): domain Eukaryota; kingdom Metazoa; phylum Chordata; class Actinopteri; order Anabantiformes; family Anabantidae; genus Ctenopoma; species Ctenopoma kingsleyae. The sequence continues at coordinate 3,809,958 of JAUBNQ010000011.1, read as the reverse complement.
TCTGAAGAAGAAGAAAGGAGTTGTGAAATTTCCCAGCTCAGACAAGCTGTTTTACAAAACAATGACAGACTTGTTGATGAGATGCTTTGCCAAGAAATCTACAAGAAAGTCATCAACTGCAGAGGTGGCTGGGGGATTGCAGGCACGCCTCTGCATGCTGCGGTGTCCAAGGGGCATCTCAGCTGTCTGCAGGTCCTGCTAGCCCACGGTGCCCTGGTGGACTGTGTGGACGTCAAGGCACAGACGCCTCTCTTTGCAGCTGTCCGTGGGAAATACCTCGATTGTGTCTTAGCGCTCCTAAGAGCAGGCGCCAACCCCAATGGGAACACATCCAATAATTGCTCCCCTGTCCTCACTGCGGCTCGGGAGGGTGATGTAGAGATATTAAAGGAACTGCTTAATCATGGAGCAGAGGTGAACTCCCGCTCTAAAGTCTTGCTCTGGACCTCCAGTGCTAGGGTGTCGAGCGGGCCGCTGTACCTGGCCGCTGTTTACGGACACATGGAGTGTTTCAAACTGCTGCTCCTCTATGGGGCAGACCCAGATTACAACTGCACAGATGCAAAACTGCTGAGTTCTATCAAGCAGCCAAAAACAGTGCTGGAGATGTGCCTCAGGCATGGCTGTGGCGTGGAGTACATCCAGCTTCTTATCGACTTTGGTGCAAACGTCTACCTCCCAACGCTGATCATAGAGAAGTCAACGAAGCAGAACGAGGCTGTGGAGCTGCTGCTGCGGGAACGAGGCGCGGAAATAATTAATTATCCATGATTCCTTTCTGTTCTGTAAACTCGATACATGGGCACTTTGGGCCACTACATACTCACTAGTTGAGCAGCAGCACAAAATCTACTCAAATTTAGAAAATGTTTATTACAGTACATCCTAGTTTCCTGGAAATGATGATAGAATTTGGTAATTAATATAGAGAGATCTGTCAAACTTATCATTAATGAAGGAATATTTACTGCACTTAAATTAAGGATTTCTTTAAGGGAAACCCTTATTTTTCCATAAATGAGTACAAATTAACTAGGATTTTAGGGAACTACCATACATTTCAGGAGACCACGGTAGTCACTGGTGGCTAAAAACACGGCATCAAAACACATTAATTAAGACATACAATGTCTAAAAATGATGATGTTCCTACACATAGTCCAAATAGAAGCAGTCTCAGTCAGATCTCATTAGATAAAAAAAAACATGAAGTGAAATAATTGTCTGTTTTTGATATTGTTTTGTACCACCTGTGAGCTCATTTTTTCTTCTTGTTGTATCTCTGTCTCCAGGAAATCCAAAGGCCTTGACTTCACAGTGCCGACTCACTGTCAGAAGATACCTCAAGAAGATCAACAAGATCCACTGTATTGATCAGCTGGAAATGCCAACAAGTCTTGTTAACTTTTTGCAACATAAGTCAGTCCCTGTCACTGTTCTGTAGCGAAGCCTATTGTGTAAATGAATTTTTATTTCAGCCGATTTCTTTTTTTCATTTGCAAACTGGACCAGCTTTGTCATATTTCGGCCTATCCATGTGCTGTTCTGTTTGATCATTACGTCAAATGATTAAATGTGTGAATATGTGGTGTTTAGCTCTGTTTCATTATTAATATTTAAGCCTAGATATTGAAGAACCTCTCTGAAGGAAGCGGTCTCTTTGAGACGCTGTACTTGGTCATGTTGATCACAGGTTAGTTACTTCATTGAGAACAGCTGTTTGCTCCTGTGAAAACTAAAAGCCACCAGATGCAGATTCACGCAGATACATTTTCTATCTGTAAATTAGAAAATGTGCAAAAATTATAGGCTCTTCTGAGGTAAATCATTTCTGTGAGTTGGAAAGACGATGAACAACAAACATAAATATATACACAATATATAAACTTGTCAGTCAACCTTTTATAGAACAAGCTTAGCATAGGTGTAAAGAAACACTTAAAGTAGCTAAACTATGCTAAAATGCTAAGAAGAAGAATGCTAATGTAGTTGTAACTGCCTGATCCGTATAGGTGTTGCACCAGAAGGTGTTGTCTT
>JAUBNQ010000011.1:3773236-3787819 GCA_032353495.1 Ctenopoma kingsleyae | reverse complement strand
TATATTTATCTATGAAACCTAATGAAACAAATCAATTAGTAAAACTTCAAGCATGTTTAAAAGACATAAAGGCCTGGCTGTCCTGTAACTTTCTACTCTTTAATTCAGACAAGACTGAGCTTATTCTATTTGGTCCCCAAGGCCTGAGAGACAAGCTATCCGACCAGATTGGCACCTTAGGTGACATTGCGTTGGCCTCGAACACTACTGTGAGGAGTCTTGGCGTTATCTTTGATCAAGATATCGCTTTCACCCATTACATAAAAGAAATCTCCAGAACTGCCTTCTTCCACCTCAGGAATATTTCTAAATTAGGAGCATCCTGTCTCAAAGTGATGCTGAAAAATTAGTCCATGCATTTGTCACTTCTAGACTTGACTACTGAAATTCACTGTTAATAGGATGCACCAATAATCCTTTAAAAGCCTCCAGTTAACCCAGAATGCTGCAGCTAGAGTTATAACTGGAATTAGCAAGAGATCATATTTCACCCACTTTAGCTTCTTTCCACTGGCTCCCTGTGAAATCTAGAATAGAGTTTAAAATCCTTCTCCTCACTTATAAAGTACTAAATGATCAGGCCCCAACATATCTTAAAGACCTCATAGAACCTTATTATTCCAGCAAAGCACTTCACTCTCAGAATGCTGGTCTACTTGTGGTTCCTAGAGTTTCCAAATGTAGAATGGGAGGAAGAGCCTTTAGCTATCAAACTCCTCTCCTGTGGAACCAGCTCCCAGTTAAAGTTCGGGAGACACCCTCTCTACCTTTAAGGCTAGGCTTGATACTTTCCTTTTTGATAAAGCTTATAGTTAGAGATGGCTCAGGTGACTCTGAACCATCTCCTAGTTATACTGCTATAGATTTAGTCTGCTAGGGGACCTTCCTGATACACTGAGCTCCTCTCGTCTTCTTCTCTCTCTCTCTCTCTCTCTCTCTCTGTCCACTCTTGTGCCATCATTGCATGTTGTTAACTTTATGTCTTCTCTCTCCCCTAGTTGTGCTTTGTCCTCTGTGTCTCTCTTTCTCTCTGTACCTTTCTGCTGGTGTTGTGTGATTTCACTTTGTAGCCACTGGTCCTACAAACCTGCCCAGTGCCTCATCTGCTGCTCCATGTTGTTGTTGTGATCTCTGTTGCCTGTTGTTCTTTTCTCTCTCCTCTTTCCACTCACCCCAACCATTCGAGGCAGATGACCGCCCACCCTGAGCCTGGTTCTGCTGGAAGTTTCTTCCGTTAAAGGGAGTCTTTCCTCTCCACTGTCGCCTAGTGCTGCTCAAGTGGGACTGTTGGGTTTCCTATATACTAGTTCTGTATATATACACGAGGTGAAACGACATTACCAAAGCAGTATCTTATCATATTGCTAAATACACTGTCGCTACCTTAACAGTGGAACAACATGGCTTTATACAGTGCATAAAAGGGCACTTTCTTTTTTTTTAACAGCTCTTAATTGATTAAGGATAATCAGCTTTATTGTCATTGATCACATTTACATGTTACAACGAAATCTGACTTCTGCATTTAACCCATTGGAGCAGTGAGCAGCCACAGGAGGCGCTCAGGGCGCTAGCGTTGAGTGTCCACCTTCTGCATCCCAATCTGATGCTTATCCCAATGTTGCCACCTATTAATCAACAATGTTTTTTACAAAACCTATTTTATATGTGCCAAATTTGTCTAAGATTGTCATACAATAATAAAATAACTATGACATTTGGAACATGTGAATTTGTCCCATAGTTGTCTTTGTGTAATTACTTTATGGGATCAAAAATTATCCAGATATATATCGTATATCGCCATTCAGCTTAAAAATGTCAAGATATGAGTCTTTGTCCATATCGCGCAGCCCTACATACAACAATGAAAACCTCATTACATGCTCATTATGCTGGATGCCTTTTCTGACAGAACCCTTCCCAGGCTTTGGGACCAGCACCGGCTCCACTAACATATACAACCTTAGTTTATGGGGTCTTTGGGCAGCATGGGGATTCAGTGTCTTGTCCAGGGATACATATACAACATATGGCCAAGAGTAGTCAGGTTGCAAACCTCCAACCCTAGTCGATGTACAACCACCACACTTCCAACTGTGTCACTGCTCAATTTGAATGGTTGGCGATTTTTTACAAAAACTGCTGAACTGCTTAAATCTAAATATCTAAAGTGCCTAATATCTCTTCATACTATTGTATATTACTGGGATGTGATTAAATTATTGAAATTGAAATTTTAATAATTCAATATATTGACTAAAATATTTAACTTTAACTTTCATTTATTTATAAAGCACTTTAAAACAACACAGTTGAAATTACATAGTCAAGTATCATTGTCCAGCATATTTTAAAGCATTCTCTGTTTAGAAAGATAGAAGGTAATTCTCTAAATGTTTCCCTATTACTTACTACTTAAGAAAGTATTATGTTGCTACTCTGCCAAAACAAGTAAAAACAGAATCCTGGTTTAAAAATCCATGCACGGAGAAGACTGCTTTCCACTTGGTGACTTAGATGCATTTGATTTGCCCTTGAAGCAGCTTTAAAAGCTGTCTGCCTTGGATTGCCTTACACACTTGAAATAAACACAAGCACACAGGAACATCTCATTAGAGAAATTTTCAGTCTCATCCAAAAACCTAGCAGTGTAGCCTGTTACTTTGATTGACAGGTGGGTGGAACCACTTCATTGAGATGATTAGCGTTCTGCAGTGGCGGTCTCCCAATGGCCTCACTGACCTTGGAAAACATACCATGACACACACAACAGAGAATTTTCTAACTGGCTAGTTATTTGTAATTTGGTAACTGTTGAAAATGATGCAGTCTTTGTTTTCATTATCAATTTATCAGTATTTTACGAATGTCCAGCTCCATCTTTACTCACTTTTCCCCACTTCTCTTTCTCTTCCACCCACACACTACATCTATGTCACACACTCTCTGACTCAGTCTCTTTACCTCCCTCTCTCTCATCTCCAGCCCACAACCGAGCAATCAGACTCACATCTATGTCTCTCTCTCTGCCCATGCTGATTCTACCTCCAGTACTCCCAAGTAAAACTCCTTCATCTTTTTACTTGGCACTGGCCTGCTGACCCTAAATCATTCTTTTTCACTCCAGTGCTCATCAGTAATCACCCTCCTCCTCTTTCTCACCCTCTTCTCCTCCTCATCTTATTCTGTGTCATGCTTCACCTAAGAAACTCTGTCCTCGCTCTTGGCAGCTCTGCCTTTACCAACACCAGTGATAGGCATAATACCAACACAAAATAACACATAGTGCATCTCCTAATACAACAAATTACATTTTTTGGGGGGGAAATAATTTTTTTTCAAAAAGCTGCCATTTTGGTGCCACTAAAGAGATGGCAGTCCACTGCAACAGCACAAGCACATGACTGCTACATATGGGGTCGCTCTTTCAACAAACACTTCTATAGGTGGCACGCTGTTATGCCTTTGGAAGGAATTCTCATATTGCCTTGATACTGCAAGTGGGGCAACATTGAACACAATAGGACAGGAAATAAAATGTGATTATCATTAGAATACTTGTGACTTGAAAATTGAAGTACTTTTTCTTAATAAAACAGAGCTTCATGAAATTGATTCATTCTTTTTGAATAACCCTGTACTGTATATGGTCATTAAGAAGTGGTTGAGTTGAGGAACCCAATGAGCCATTCACCAATAAGGAACCGTGCACTACCATGACAAAGAGTAGGGCCAAATATGTTTATACTTGTGCCTACTCCTTTTCAAACATGAGAATGGAATTGTGGATGCAGATATGGATGTGAATATGTTTGAAATAAACTAAACTAAACTAAAAATGAAGAGGTTTATGGTTTAGTTCCTAAGAAATGACAGCTCCGACTGAGTAATTACCGAGGTTTGTGGCTATGCACAAGGTTTCAGGCCTTAGTTAGTGTCAGTTTGTAAGTTTTTAACATACTCAAACATGATTTTGTTTTTAAACTTTGGCAACAAGTCCTCCAACATTAATGGTAATGGTCAATGGTCAATTGTCCTAACATTGTCACTTACAGAGCCAGGTGTTTGTTGAAACCATAAAGGTCCACAGAGAAGTGGTTTTCCCAGTTTGGTGTGCAAGTAACTGAATTTCCTTAAGTTCACTGACCAGCAGTGCCTCATCACCCAACATCAATAGCTGACCCAAATAATGCTCTGAATCAGAGCAAATCCCTGCTGCCAGGCTCCAAAATCTGGCCTTGTTAAACAGTATATTGATGCATGTATCTTAAGAATAACATGTTCTGCATTCACATTCTGCATTTTGTCCACATATAGAACACCATTTTCAATGGTGTTTATAAGTGTCTGCTGGTAATATAAAAGTTTATAAAAACAGGAATTTGTCCATTTATCATCTTCACTGTAAAATGTCTAATGACATTTTCCTTAGTTGAAACACAAATCCACTGTATTTTTTTCTTTTGTTGGTGGATATTCACAGTACACTGATCAGTGTAACAGTCACTGATTTGCTACTATTAATATACAGTCAACACTGGCTGCAGTTAGGATTAGGTTACCCTGACAACGCCTGGAGTATTAACGCAGCATGAAACACAGAAACATTGAATCAGAAAATTGAAAACGGTTCAGGTGACCTTCCTGAGCAACAGGCAGTTTGAAGCGATTTGACAAAAGTGGTGGCTCAACTTGAACCCTTTTATGACAAGGTGACTCCTTTTTACCTTTTCATTCTTTTAAAGTGGAATAGGTTTTATAATATTCCTTAATAGTGTCAGTTTTAATGAGAATAATTTATGACTAGAAGGTTAATTTTCTGGCATGTCTCCATATTTGAGCTTCTTATTTTCTCATCTCTGCTGGTAGCTGACCAAAAATAGTTAAAACCATCAAAAGTAAATTCACTTAAAACTGTAGGAACAAAATGGACAACCAAGATGAGAGTGAACACTGGACTTCCAGTCATACGATGGCCAGAAACACAACTACATATTTGACTCAGGGTCAACGTCCAATCTGAATACTCAGTTTTCTACTATATCTCATGGTCTTCACTAAATGTTTACCATAGATGGGTTTCCAAGTGACGTAATTGGCGAGATGCATGTGGATCAGTTTTTGTAGCTAAATATGCACCAATCACAGAAGCAATGACAAGAAAATGTCTGTTGTCCCAAGGAGCAAACATGTCTGTTACCTTAAAGTGCAAACCCTTCTCCTAAAAATTACGTTCATATACAACTAAACTGCAACGTTTTTGTAGAGAACGTAATTGTCACGTAGTACTGAAACGTATCTTTGTGAATGACTGACGTGTTACATTCATTAATGCAAAACGATTTGCTAGGAGGTGGTTGGGGCGTTTACTGTGCAGGACTGACCCGAGTTCGACACCAAAGTCCCTACGTGATGTTGGGTTTAGGCAAGAAAAGTACCGAAGTTAGGGTTAGAGTTGGGGTTATGGTTGTTTTCATTTTTAATGCTGACGTTTTGTTTGTGAAGTGATTGTGTGAAGTGACATTTCCATTAACCAGCACACAGTCTTTCTCTGACCCTAACTCACTTTTGTGATGCTTGATCCCAACCATAAAACACTTCAATAATGCTTAATAATGCATTTAATAATGTTGAAATGTAATGACAGATATTCTAGCCGACAGAAAACCAGATGTGGATCAGATCTTTTGGTGGACAAAAATACATTAACTGTGAACATATGATCATTACGTTAACAGAAAACGTAATCAGGTCGCAATTACGTTGTCTGCAGAAATTGCAGTTTAGTTGTATACGAACGTAATTTTTAGGAGACTGGGCTGTAAAGTGCTGTTAGCTCCAGCAATCTGGTAAAAGCAAAGGATTTTATTAAGCTGGGGACTGTTCGCATTAAAACTCCAGGAGGAAACACCAGTTTTAAGGTCAGATAGCTCACACTACTGCTTTAAGGCTGTTGAATGGATTCCAAAGCTCTATAGTGGTGACAAATGATAGGAAAAGGAAATTATAGTTAGTAATTTGACATACAAATTGTGTCTGTTTATGATCCACTGGATCATATTAATAATTAAATCTTTTTTTTTGTCATGGGTAAAACTTTGGCATATAAATTATTAAGCAATCACACAGCAGGGTCTCCATACATGCTAATCTTGCCAATAAAAAAAACATGAACATACCCATTTTGCAGCAGCAGACAGCACAACAACATTGGTTTCTATACTAAAATGTTAAACAGGAGACTTCTGTGTTTATAAGCTTAACGTGTGCTGTCAGCTGATGTTTTTGGAGACAGATAATTTCTTTCTACCTGTGATGATAACTTTGTGTATAGACTTCTTTACAATTGATGCCATCACCTGTATCTGTCTTACTGGCATTAGCAAGACATCAATCAGATGCGATGTGTGGAAAAAAAGGTTATAAAATGATTTAAGGGTGTATCGCTTAAAGATTCACCTCCAAACAGCAATTTCATGGGTTTCCAGAGAACGTATTGATTTAAAAATGATGAAAATGTCTGCATATACCCCATCACTGACACTGAGGAAACTTGGTCTCTGCCCCCGGGATGGGCGCACATCTTTGATTGTTTGTACACTAGAAACTACTGGACCTGAATTTCCATCTAGTCATGTTATGAGAACATACTGTAGCTATCTCCATGATAAGTGAGAAAAACTCACTTCTTTGCTGGGGAAAACCATCAGATGAAAGCTCTGGAAAAAGTTAGAATTAGGATCATGTACATCGGATCAACTATTTTGCTAAAAAACTCACAGCTTATTCAACTTCGCTAATCTGACAGACCTCTTTCAGGTGCAGTCATAACTTCAGACGATAACCCCAACTCTATCAGCTATGTGGGAGCTGTATACATCCACTATGATCAAATTTTCTACTTTTGCCTTTGGCCACTGGGCAGCTCCAGGGCACAGGAGTCATGTTTAAAGTCACTTCTCAAACACAATGTCCAAACCGGTGGAACATTCTCATTCATTCACAGTTCTGATTCTGTACTGCTACTGCAGTCACTAGTTACACTAAAGTTATACTAAAGTAAAATAAATCAAAAAATAAAAGGAATCATGTGGGGAAAATGAATCACCCCCCAGGTATTGTGACAACCTATTTATGATGGTTAGTTGGGTGGTGGAGAGCAATGATTGCTGACATTATCTGCAATAGTCCTTTGCATGGCCTGGACGGTACTGCTGTCAATCAAAAATGAACAGAGAAGACATGGTCGGATTTGAAGAGACATTAATGAAATTCATAAAAAAAGTATAGGCTGTGAGGGAGGAAAGATGAACTAGGAAAACTGATTTATTTGACAGGGGAAAACAAGAGGAACTGAAGCAAATAAAGGGAGGTGGAGAATAGATATGCAGTGTGGGAGAGGGGTCGTGTTGGAGAAACATAGAGGAGCCTATGGGAGAAAGAAGCAGAGGGGGGGAAAATAATAGAAATGGGAGGATAGCAATAAGGCAGGGACATCATTTGTACATATTGATGATTTTAACCTCAATGTCTCACAGTGAGTACAATCTCCAACAGAAGCAACTGATAGTATAAAAGGTCAGTAAATGTCACAAACAACCCAGAACAATGCTACTGTATGGGAAACAAACTGCTCAGTACTTTGCAGAGAGATGTAGCAGAGATGGAAACAAGAGCTAGTGTAAGAAGACACAGGTGGAAATGAGAAAGGGCCTCAGACAAAGTCACGTATACTGTACTGATTAACTGTCCAGTGACACAGCCAACTATTTATTTCACCCGCAAACTGGCAAACAGAAAGCCTTCTTACATCCATCTGCTAAAGAGAACAGCAGCTGGACAAAGTTAGTCCATGCAGTTTCTGAAGGGCCATTTATTCACTCTGGGGTCATGTATTCTCCCGAATTCAGGTTTTTTCTTCTCTTTTGTGTTCCATTTTCTCCATCTTGGTGTCCAAAGTAAATAGAAAGAAGGCTTGAGAATTTCTACTCTTCTTAACTACTGTCTTAAATCCTTAACCTGTCATTAGTATACAGTGCTGTCTAATTTTATTCTTAAAACTTAATTCTATTTTGGTCACACTGAATTTCAAGCTAATTACATTTAAATGTCTACATATACATCTGCAACTTATGTAATGAACTCATTTTGTAAAGTCATGGCTCCATATGGGCATGACTGAGTGGGATCTGTACAATTAAAACACAGTATCTGCCAGCACTCATCTCACTCAAGTCAAAAATAAATAAATCTTAACACTGAGGAAAATTCTCAACAGAGAAGGACAAGCCTGATCCTCCACATGGGGCTAATGAGACAATGCACATGTTCACTTGGCAAACACAAGTGTAGCTAAAGACATTAATGATGGCTGCGTTCCAGCTGCAGTCAGCTCCAAGGCTCTGGCATTGTGTAGACTGGTCTAAACCAGAGCTAAATGCAACACTAATAATGTTATTAGCTATACTTGCTTTTCCTATGTAGCTGGTCTGATTAGGGCTTTGTGTTTTTGGTGTGATTAAGGTTAGTGTTTGGTTTTTATGGTGGGGTTAGGGTTGGGCTTTGTTTGTTAGGTGGGACAACAGTTAGAATTGTGTTTGGTTGGATTAAAGGGTGGCGTGGTGGTGTAGTGGTTAGCACTGTCACCTCACAGCAAGAAGAACCAAGGTTCGAATCCATAGGTCGGCCAGGTGCCTTTCTGTGTGGAGTTTGCATGTTCCCTGTGTCTGTGTGGGTTCTCTCCGGATACTCCGGCTTTCTGCCACCATCCAAAGACATGCATGTTAGGTTAATCGGTGGCTCTAAATTGCCTGTAGGTGTGACTACGAGTGTGAATTGTTATTTGTCTCTATATGTCAGCCCTGTGATAGATTGGTGATCTGTCCAGGGTGAACCCCGCCCCAGTGACAGCTCGTATAGGCTCCAGCACCCCCCGCGACGCTTACAAGGACAAGCGGTTAAGATAATGGATGGTTGGATCAGGATAGATATTTTATTAGTTTTGTTTATACATATATATATATATATGTCATACGTAAATACAGACGATGGAGCATGCTGTGTGATTGTATGTAATGTAAAAAAGTCTGTAGTGTTAGAAGTTAGAGCAGTATCATTACAGAATAACAGTATAATGTCTAACACTAAAAAACCCTAAAATACTTCAGTACAGTATCAGTACAAGATAATGAGTCAGTATTCCTCTAGAAAATAGCAAAGTTCTCCCAAGTCAGCCACACAAAGATCAAGAGAGATAGAGAGAAGACCAAAGAAAATGGGCCAATAAAAAAGCCTGATAACACCAAAGGACAGATTGTGAAGATCAGATATAGACAGAGCTGAAAAGACACCCTGTTCTTTCACTGTGATGACACACGACAGACAAAGTCACATCTGAAAAGACAGCACAAACGCAGAAGTAATGGGGCAGATACACTGTCCTTTCTACTGCCGGTGTGCGAAAAGGTGAAACATTTCCTCATGAGAATAATGTTGATTTTTGTGATTTGGCTGTTAACATTTGTAAAATTAAACACTGTGTGCGACGGTGGCTTGTTGTAGTCCTGATCAATAAATACTTCCAACTTGCTTTTATTCCATAGTGTACAGTATTTTTAATAAACAGAAAACAAATGTGTTTTACTAGCATTCAATAACTTTTCTTGAGTGTTAGATAGCCTGTCTATGTCCATAATGTTTCTACTGTTTTGTCTGGTCATAAATATCGCGTAATGCCCCTTGAATACGAGTTTTACTGCAGCCAATCTGAACATTTGTGGCTGGCCAAACATTTTAGCCGCCTTTTTTTTTGTTTTTGGCAAAACATTTAATCTTGAAATAATGACAACAGGATCAACCAGGCAAAATAAACCTCAAAGGTGATTAAAAAACATCCTTCATACTTTGTTGCTTCTTGTATTCATTAACTTGTGGCCTTTTCAATAGGATTTATTCATTATCAAAGTCACACAAATGCCGAGCAAAGGTCATTGTGAAGAACGTAAAGGCTAGTCTTGTGTTGTAGCATGCATCCAAAATAACAATGCAGTCACCTTTATAAGGATTTGGTGATTCTTCTCTGCAAGTAACCAGAACAGCATGACAACATTTTGTACCGACCCTCTCTGAAGCACTAGAGATGAAACCTGACAACAGTGACAACCTACAAAAGGAATGTTTTTTTTAAGCCATTTTCACATTTCATGTGAACCTTTGTGTGGACCTTTGCTGTCTGATATGGAATAAACTTACTTACATTTCTTTTCTGTCCATTTGTCCTACAGCTTCAGCAGCCAACAAATAAGACAGGACACAAGAACGACGGCACGAAAATCTCACGCAACACAGGTCATTTTATGGTTTTCAGTTTCCATCTTGAGTTGAAATGTACATACCCACCAGGTGTTCTTCCCTGGTGAGTGTGATGAAAACATGGCAGATTCTCACCCTTGACACATTATCACTTCGTAAAGTTGTGAATGTGGTATAGCAAACTTTGGCTGTTTACATATATGTCAGACACAGAATAACATCATCTCTAGGGATTAATGTTTCTAAGCAAGTTGAATCATTATTTTTCTTTTGTCTTTAGCTGCATGCTACAACCCTGATTAAGATTATGATGTAATAGCACTTTATGATGAATATTCATCTACATCTTTTTTGTATTTCTGTATACATTATGTCTATGGTTTTAAGATTGCACCTATACAGTATAAGAACATGAAGTTGCTAATGTATTGTATAGAAATTCAGTTGCTGTGCATGTTATACTTGATTCCAGTAGCAACCAGTGACTTCAAACTGAACTGGAACAGAGAGGACTCTCCAGAGGAGAGACAGTAAGTGAAAGATGTAGACAGTGACGTAGAGAAGGAGAGACAGCGTGATGCTGAGCGAGAGAGCACGATGGTGAGCGAAGGATGGAGAGAAACGGAAAAAGAAATGGCGAGTAAACAGCTAAACATCTATGTGTTGATTGGTCATTGTTACCAGGCAACTGTCTGGCCTTGATGCGGATATCATGGCTGTGTGAAGAGCCACGCAAACAGAAAGAAATTGCTGTGCCACACTGATAAGGCCATCCACACCTCCAGTGTGAAAATGTCTTCTCTTATTATAACTAATCATGTAACAAGGGAGAGACAGAAACAAAGAGACAATGTGTTACAACAGCTTGCACCAGTCGAAACCATTGATCCAACGAGGCTTCAAAGTGACAACTTCCCGTTGTTTCCTTGGAGACGTCTCTGCCATCAATATCATACCACTCAATATATTCATTCGTATCTCGTTAGCAATAGCAGAAGTATTAATTTTGTTCAAGTGAAAGAACAGACGAAAACTTTCAGGCAAACAATGTGCATCACAAGTTCAAAATCACCCCTTACTGCCTGAATATATTTCCAATCATATTAAGAAATTTATTATTTGTGTTTTTGCAGTCTAGCAGATGGTATATTAAGTAGAGATGGTTAATTTGAATGTAGCACCAACAATAGGTATAAATTTAGGTACGTCGCGAATTAGCGACATCAGGCAATAATGGAAAGAATAGTAATTTTCCAGTCTCAGATATGTAGATTACTTTATTGATGCTTCTATTGCTGAAACATGGCTTTGAAATTGATTAACAATGAAAATAATAATAATTAATAATTAAAATTTAATAACAAATACTTCTGTCCATGCATGTTATTTTTGTGCTGTTTTGCAGATAATTGATAATAATTTGATAATAATAATTTGATAATAATAATTTGATTTTTAACACTTACTCAGCACATACAGTGGTAAATAGTATATATTTCTATTTCTACACAGAATTTATATTTTAAATAGGGCTGTTACTCATTATTTATCTATTTTATACCTTTTATACAGCTTCTTGCATTTGCCATTCCTTGTGTTAGAGTTTCATTATACAGGATAACCTGTTTCCAAACTATGCATATGACAAAAAACACTGGGGATTCACATGTTTATGATGATGTCAAACATTAATGAGTGTTACAATAATTATAGAAATTAATTAGGAACTAAATTTATCAAAGCATTTGAAATATATGCACAGGAATTTGAATTTCTACAATACTGTATCTGAATACATTATTGGTCATATGCTTCCATTCCAGTCGTCCAAAAGGGGTTAAGACTGCATCCATAATGATGCATGAATTCTACACATCTACTTTACTGGGAACAGTCCAAGTCCATAGTGTTTGTTAGAGATTTGTTTTTCAAATGTTTACAGATTACATTCACACTTTATGAGCTGCAGTGACTTAACCTCAATCCTTCTGCCCCCAATTGAGTCAGATCAGATTTTTCCATGGAAGTGTGAGCAAACCAAACAAATCAGATCTTTTTATAAAACAGATCTGGGTCACTTTACTATGATCCGATTCATATCTGACGTCTGATAAAGCAACAGCTGTCAGATTGGAATTTATGAATTGTTTCTTTACACACTGTTAAAAAACAGGTCACTAAGCAACACTATATATTGTCATGAAAACTTAATCACTTTTTGACATTTTCATAGGTGGTTTCTCCTAGATAAAAACATTTTAGCAGACAGCCCCTGTCTGATTAACCAGCACAACGGTGCTGGCAACTGACAATTGACCACAACTCGTCAGGAAATGCTTCAGGCAATACCGATTTGATCATTCCAGTTTAATTCATTACAAAGATAGTGTAGGCCTGTGTGACTCCAATACCAAAACAGATAGTATTCGTTGCTCTGAGAACTTTGTGTGACTAATATTAAAGCAGCTCATATGTGATTCCAGTCATTTATCCTCACTAGGACCTGGTGTTTCTGAAAGGCATCCATCAGTAAAATTTCTTTTTGGTCACTGAGCTTTTCACTTGCTGCAGTTCTGTTATGTTTTCCTTTCATTATCTGATGTGTCTGAACAAGTTTGTCATGAAGCTATCAACCTTCCTGCAAATATCACAGTGAGGAAAAAAATGAACAAATTTCTTGGTTTTGCTTCTGCTGGTCTGTGGGCAGGTGATGGTTAATCTCTTCACTGACGTTTAATGGACATATTAAGGAGGTATGGTGAGAAAAATATATACCTATATCAAGATCTCTAAGAAAGAGACAACATTTACACGACTCTAAGATTTTCATCAACCCTACCTTAATATAGATCTATAAATTTGGTTTCAAATTGTTACTAACCAAGCATTTTTTTTTGTTATTAGAGGAGAATTAATCTCCTGTGGTGCTTCAGTAAAGCTTGTCCTGTCTGTCTGGCTGTCCTCTTTATCTCTTACTCTAACCCTGTTTTCAACCAGTTTTTAAAGTAAACAAAATAGAAGATGCTAATTAATAGAGTTGGCAATAGAGAAAGGAACTCCTCTGTGGCACATGTGTAAAAAAACATTTACAATAATAAAAAAATAACAGATACACACTGTCTATGCCTACATTTCATGTGTTGTATCATATTATGGAGGGATTTAAAAATGAGGTCCCTGACCTTTCATTGAAAACAATGAATCTGAAGTAACTTCTACATTTACCCAATAAAATTCACCCGAAGATGTAAGATATATCTCAATCTGACATTTAAATGTCTCGGCAGAATGGATTCATATTTTACCTATAGTCCAACATGGCATTATACTGAGTGATAGGGGATTTGTGAGAGATGGAAAAAAAAATGTAAATTTATAGTAGCAGAGGCTCACATATCAGGACTTTTTTTTTACTTTCCATCAGTGAGTCTGCCAAAACAAATAGTAAGGGTTTTCGCAAAGAGAATAATTACAACATGAAACTGAAAGAATTTGATTTGCAAAGAAAATGAAGAGGAATGTTAAAAAAAAGAGAAAAGATGTGATTGGTTAGTCTCTCAGTAAGAAACGTTAAAGACCCATAGGCTTTTTCATGTTGGAAACCTGCTGATTCAGTGGCTGCCACAAAACCTGCTGAGCTGGGGACCTATGAAGACACTGGAAGATTTCACAAAGATTTCTTCAACTAATTAACTGCTGAGATCTCAATTCCCACCAAACTTTTCAAGGCTCACACAATCCTAGAGGAGCAGCAAAGAAACACAGAGTAACTTTAAAGCTGTGTGTGACAGCCTGAGACAAAGTGAAATAAAGAAAGGATGAGAGAAATGCAGAGGAAGATGAGTGGTATAAATAATACAAGAAGAGAGAAACACATTTGGTGCAACACTAAGCCCAGTCACTGAAAGTTTTGAGTGTTTACCACATGGTCTCATTCTACAGGGAGCATCCATCCCTCTGTCACCTTCACTAAATCTTCCTCTCATGGTCATCTGAGGTTTAACAGAAGACGAGGCACCATTTGTGTCCCTCATAAAAAAGCAATAAAGTTGGGTGAAACAAATCGACAGGTGATTCAAGCAGCAGCACAGAGATTAGAGCAGACTTTTGGCCAGATGGTTGTTGTTTGACTCTCAGACCATTGTAAAAATCTGTGTGACATATACTGTACCATAACTAACATCTATATATAGATATCTATATCTATATATAGATATATATCTATATATATATTAGGGCTGGGCACGTTAACGCGTTATTATCGCGTTA
>JAUBNQ010000011.1:3758902-3772813 GCA_032353495.1 Ctenopoma kingsleyae | reverse complement strand
GCACAAATTAATATTTAAGTGGAGATATACAAGAAATATTGAACTGCTACTGTGTAAAGTAAATACTGCTGTATTTAATTAAAGTGCAAACCAAATGTCATTGCATTTCATAGAGCAGTACTTTTAAAACAAATATGCGCCATAAACTACTTCTGAATCCATTATTCAATTTTGTCCATAACAGTGCGATTAATCACAGAAAAGTCATGCAATTAATCGTGATTACATTTTTTAATCACTGCCCAGCACTAATATATATATAGTATATTTCTGTAAAGACATTTTAAATTTTTTTATCTCTTCCTTGATCAAAATTGTACTAAGAACTATATATATATATATATATAAAAGTTTCTTCTATATTGGTGTTCTTCAATGGTGTGATTTTTTTTTTTCATAAATTGTATCTTGCAGTGTCGTTGAAGCACTAAAGTCACTAAACCCTCTGAAGTTACAAAGGCACAGACAGCTGTGAGCAGATGTTATTTGTTGTTCCTTAGCTCCATCTGTGATTTGAGCACTCCATATGCTACTCTGTGACTTAGTAAGAATTTCAAGGTAATGTAAAGAAGGCCTTTATAATGTATACTAAATTCTTCTAATTCCCAGGGTGTCAGATACTGACACACATCCTTTGGTGTCTCATACAAATGCAAAATGTACTCCTTTTTCAGAATGAGACGCATGGGTTGACTACAATAATGAACCAGATGCATTCATATTTGATGCCTGGCGCAATGACATGGTAAAGAGAGAAGTCTGCATAGGGAGGAGGAGTGGTTGTGTGGGTCAACAAGGTGCAGGACTTTCCCACAAAAGACAGAAGTTTGACTCCAGTGTGACACATGGTATTTTATCTTTTCGCCTACCCTACCCATGATTTTTTGGTGCCTAAGACTAACCCAGTTGTCTTCGTACAAAACATCAACCAGACCAATGTTTCCACCAATGTAACTGATCTTCTGTGATTGTTGTATAGACAGGTCTGTGTCAAATGTTGCCTTTACATTACATGATGCATCGTTATCTGACTCTGTGGGATGAAAACACGTTGGCTTTGACTGTCTGGTCATTTGTCTTCGCCAAGAGTAGAAAGTACTTTCTACAGCCAGTGATTCAGCAGGTGTTGAAATAATAAACAAAAATGATCTTCTGGTCAGGTCTGGTAAGTCGAAGTCATTTTATCTGCCTGTATCAACATGATCCATGGAGCTAAATAAACAACACTCAGTGTAAATATGTGAATCAACACCCTAGTATAGGAGGTCGCGTTCGGCTTCTTTGCCTAAGGCCCCAGCCAGAGTCAATTATGTTTTATAGCCAATGTTATGTGGAAAAACTGAGAGAAAAACAGTTGTAGGCTATGCAAAATGACATGTTATAGTCAATAGAGTGCCACAAACGTGACTGACTGAATTAACCTCTTGTCAGGCCTTGGAACAAAATTTCTTTTTCAGCCCCATTGATCCCCACTACACCATTTCATTATTTCCCCAGGCACCTACCAAACAGTGCTGTAGAGCTGAAATAATTATATGAATAACTGATTAGTCAAGAGAAAAACAATAAATTGGCAGCAATTTTTAACAGCTAAACCCTCAATTCATCTTAAAGTAAATAATGTTGTGACTGTTGTAACCACTAAACCCAGTGTGACATCACTCATTATGTCACTGTGCTGTGGTTCAACCTAACCAGTTTTCTCTTTTTCAGTGTGTATCAGCATCAGTATAAGTTT
Organism: Ctenopoma kingsleyae; assembly: GCA_032353495.1. Lineage (NCBI taxonomy): Eukaryota > Metazoa > Chordata > Actinopteri > Anabantiformes > Anabantidae > Ctenopoma > Ctenopoma kingsleyae. The sequence goes on along the minus strand of JAUBNQ010000011.1, from coordinate 3,771,075 downwards.
GACTTTATCCTGACCTGAGTGCAGACACATCACATTCAGTATTTATAAAACTCACAAAATTCAGACTGCACATTCACTTCTTGCTGTGCAGACACACAGGCTTAAGAAACAGTGCAGAACCATTGTAAGCAGCTTTAATAGGAACCAATGCGGCACTCAGTGTGTCCTTGTTACACCCAAGGAAAAAAGCATCACTCAAAACACTGCCCTACAATTGTTCCAAAATGACAAATGACAAATAGTAAAGAAAATTAACTTTTAGAAGAAAAAAAAACAGAGTAAGGACAATGTAAAAGTAACATATCTAAATTATTTATTAAACTGACTAAAACTATTAAAGGAGCAGAACAGAACAGAATACTGTATTTAAAGGTACACTGTGGAGCTCTAACCACTAGCACCAACGTGGAACAATATTTTGTTAAGTGTGAGTTTGTATATTGTGCATCTTTATCCTTGTCAACACCAGCTCAGCCTCTTTGACGGTGCGACATAAGACCACTGTTATACACTGCACTTCACTAAGTCGGGTGATATTTTGCCTAGGAAAACCCAAAGTCACATGGTGTATACCACTTAATGAAGCTTAATTAGGTATTGGGTGACAGTGTAGTTAACCAGTCCATCCGTGAAAATTAAAACAAGGTTGACAACTATCTTATAAAAATGAAAACAGGTGGCTGGATAAATATTCACCGCCTTCAGTTCCTCTATGAACAATATTAGGCATCCCACACAGTGAATATGGAATATAAACTGTTACTTTCTGTCAGATGTGACAAAGTCCCTTAACGTAAACTGAACTGGTTTAAGAATTCATTAGTGTTTGCATCAGTGAGAATCCTCAACAGTAAGAAGGAGTAAGTAGGGGGTCACTGCAATAGCTTATATGAGTAAGCAATTATATGGGCAGGGAGAATATGGAATAGTTTCAGTAAGAAGCATATGTTCACTAGTCTATGTGTACGCACTTATCTGGTCAGATAAAATATTATTTTTCTTCTCATTCTTGATGTTTTATTTGTGTGAGATAATGAGAATTACAGTGACTCCTGAAGCAAACATGCCAAACACAAAATAATATTGTCCATTGGACTGTTCCTGCATTATTTAATATAAATATCTAATCTATCCATGCAGTGGTTTCAATTACTGAAACTACTAAAGCAAAAAAAGAGTCATTTTCCACTTGCTCAGGTCAATTAAAACAAACCCAAAGTGTAAGCAAGCTGGCCAGGGAATGTTTTCTTTTACACAAGATGTTTGCTGCAGGACTATAATTTTATAACCTTATAGTCGTAATTCCTGGGTGACTCTGTCATATGTCAAAGACCCTTTGGACAATGACTGACCCCCAAGTTGTTCCTGGTGGGTAAAGCCAGCTGGGTCATGTGTGTGATTGTGAACAGGTGAATGGGAAGCAGTATAAAGTGTTTTGAGTATGTAGAAATACAAACCATTTACTAGATTTTGTGTGTGCACATGTGTATGTGTGAATATATACATCCTTGAGTGAGACCATGCTTAAAAAAATATTTGTTCAAGAAACCATTTTTATTAAAAATGGTTTCTTGCCAATTCAAACAGAACAGAACAAACAGATCTACTAAACATGAATGCCAGAGTCAGAGATGGAGCAGACTGGAAGGTCAAATGCTCACTTTATTTTAGATGTTTTATCTGGTCCACTCAATTTTAACTAAGATCCAAACTGAACTGCACACAACTCCACAACGAAATTATGTTTAATAAGGACAGGCAGGGTCTCAGTGCTTGTGTATACTTGACTGAATGCAAGCAGAACTTCCACCAACCATAATCACGTACTGTATCATAATCATTGCAGGAGAAAAATGTGTCCTTTGAGGTGAGGTGGAGTGTGTAAACCAAGGTCCAAGATAAATGACATATATTGCTACTTTTTCAACTGCAGCTGCTTGTTACCAGCCCATTAGTCCAATATTTATTGCATATTAAATGGCTCATTATTTGTGGTATGGTAATAATGTTTTGGGAGATGTCATGAGAAGGATAAAGCGAGTCACAGGCAGCAGTGTCATCTATCACTTTCTTTGTCTAAGTAAACTAGTTTTGCCACATTCAGCATCACAGGGTCTGTGATACAATACAAACTCTTAGTTCTTTTCAGAAAATAGTCTCGTTATAGTCTAATTATTGTTATTGATCTTAACATCAGCTGGTGAATGAGTTCAGGTTTTGAGGGGATGCACTGTTGTTGCTGATGCTAATGGAATGGAGGCTATTATTACAGTATTTTTTTAATGTATTGACACAATCATGGTATATCGGAGATGTGGGGATTAATCAAGTTGAAAAAAGATTACAGTGGCGTAACAGTTACCACCTGCAAATCCTGCCCAGTTTGGTTTTTCATGACAAGTAGCCACAAGTGTGGCTCATTATTTGAATCATAATTTGATAATGTGCTTTGCCATGATGTATCAAATAACAACATTAAAATGCCTTAAATGCATTAAAATAAACCACGTTTGAATCCAAACTATGTTTTTAATTTTTTTTTTTTCTTATTTTCATTTTACAAATTGTTAAGTGGATACATCAGGAGTTCAATAACGTCACATTTAGGAAATAACAATTCAATATCTCAATCCATGACTTGTGGATCAACTTTTTTGATTAGCTATAAACCTATAATGAGAAACATAATCATATAATGATATTTCATTTGTTTCTGATGCAGATGCAAATCTGTTGTTCCAGGAAGGAACAGGAAGGAACAACAGATTTGTTTTTTAAATGGAAAAATGTTTTTTAGTCTCTGTGTGTTAATTGTGCTGAGCCACATCAGAGAATTGGAGGAGAAGGCCTTTTAGAGCTCTTTCTAAAAACAAAATGGATTTATCCTTCACCACAGATGTTCTTCTTAGCAGTGAATATACAATTTAATTGAGGTTTTAGGCTGCAAAAATCTTACTTAGCTGATTAGAATGAAGTAGAAAACGGCAATAAATACCATCCACACTCATATACCACACATCTGAAAATGCTAAATTGTGTTTGTTGACCTTCTGTGATGGCTGAAAAGACAGTGACTGCTGTGTCACAGAAAAGCCTTTAAAACCAAGAGAGCACTAAAAGAAATACCAGATGTCTATTCAGATAAAGCAGAAGACGAAAGAAAACAAACCCAAATCAATTAAGTATGTTTAGACTGAAGTGAGTCCAACCACCAATAATCCTTAATCATTTAAAGGCTAAAAAAGATTTTAAAACAAAGTAATAAGAATCACCACAAGACACTGAATGACAGAAGGAAAGGTGTGTGTGAGTTCCTGTATTTGATGACAGATTCTAGATCAGCTTTAAGGGTGACTTAATGAGCTGTAATGTGTGTGTGTGCAAAACTGTCACAAAGATGGATGAAATCTTGTGCTTAAGCTTGGCAAATATCCATTGAGCACTGAGTGAGACTGACCCTACTGACAGACCAGCTCTGTACATCTGTACTCATGTGAAGTATCCAACATGATGCAATGTTAACTCACATTTCTTCCTCTCTTCCTACACGGTGAAGGAGTAAGACTTCAAACGGTAATGACAGCATGAGCCCTGAGGCTACAGTCATCCTTTCCCCTGAGGCGGTCGTCGAACTACGCAGTAAGAAAGGGACTCCAACGTCGATACTGATGAGCTGTGACTGAAATTCATTTGGTGTTTTTGTATTTGTTTAATGAGCATATGCAAGGACGTCAATTGGCTTGTAGTTGGAGTTCAAGTCAGGGGGAAACCCCTCACTAACCTTACCTCGACCAAAGCAACTGACGGTTTGCTACACCCCTCCTCAGAATAATGATTGCAATTTTGCTCCGGAAATAGGAAAAGCTCATTCAAAACCCCACTGAGATTTCTAACATCCCTAATAACTACAAATCCAGGCTTTGAACACGGCCAAGAATTTTAAAGGCCTTGATAATGTGTATGTAACAATAGCAGGACAGAGAAGAGGAAAAGTACATGACTTTGAAAGCAAATATTATAGCTACAACATCGAAAGAATCAATTTAGAAGCAATCATTGGTAAGTTTTATACATATGGCTAAAAGCACGTTATAGTCACATAAGTACCTGCTCTGTCATGTTTCAAGTTTTACTTTTTTGTTTTTCAGATAAAAATTGTGGATTTCCTTTTTTTTCCCACAAAGATAGATTAAACATTGCTACATTGCATTAATCTATCAATCCATCCATTATATAGACCGCTTTTCCTGGTAGAGGTCGAAGGGTCGGTAGAGCTGATGCTGACCGCCATTGGGCAAAGAGCAGGGCTGACATATTGCTCACATCTATCTATCTATCTATACACACACAAATACACACACAGTATATATACTGTGTAAACATACAGTACATATACACAGTATAAACCGTATCTGCTCTTTTCTGTTTACAGTGTTGATTGTTTCATTTTGGATGCTCTACCTGCAACAGCTCATCTGAAATTAACATTCAATTTATGGACGGCAGATCACTGTAAACAATGACTGGGAGCTGAGATTCATCAAGTGAATTTTCAGGACTTCTGAAATACTACAGAAGGGCATTATGATAATCAAAACAATGCTTTTCTGTCTGCTTATGAAAACACTTCATTTTTGAGTATGAGTACAGACTTCTATTTCTTCAATTTTTTTACTTGTTTTCAAGAGCTTCCCTCCTTTGTCTTGTTTTTCTAAATGCTAACTCCCCTAAGATTCAACAAGAATTAAAAAAATGCCATTATCACCATTATATCTCTGCATTTATGTGAACTCACTGTGACAATAACAGAAATCAAGAGCAGGGGTGAGTCAGACAAAATAACTCAGACATCCATACAGAGCTACAAAAGAAATTAACAGCTGAACAATAACTCGATTTTATAGCTATTTTTATATAAATTAACACTGCTGAGGTTGCTCTGTAACAGTCACCTGTGTCTGCATGAATTAACTTAACAAAAGGCTTCACTACAGTTAGTCTGACATGTCGTAGCAGGAAAAGCTCTGGTGTAATTAATAGGATTAACAATGACTGTGTGGGCTTTCAGAGTCTTGCTATTGTGTACGCTGGCTCTTTGATGCAGCTTCCTGGACGTTTGATTGGGATGAAGTCATCATTAATAATATTTGCTCCACCTGAAATTTTGTTGCTGTGTCTTCCACTGCTGTGGAACAGGCTGACTACTTTACAAAGTGGTAAAGAACATAACAGTGTTAAAGGTTGCATCCATGTCCTCCAATATCCAGCCATGTCAGCCATGACTTGAAAAATCAATCATCATTATTTAAATGTACGGAAAAGTATTTCACACTTTATTGCAGTGTTGAGATAAATCTTGACTGCAGGGTCAGAGCTGACATCACTGTGAGGGGACACCTCTAATAAGGATGTTAATCACTGGTGAGACACACTTGGGGAGATGTGAGCTGAGAGAGACTAAAACATAATATGTAAGAAACTTCAGATCAGTGCAGTAGAACCAGAGATATCATCTTTATTATTCCATGGATTTTTCTTCCTTGTCAAAACTTGTAGCCCACATCACTCACAGTGCAACTTGACTGCAGATTCCAGTTAGTTCTTCTACTTTAAAAGAAATTGTAACACACAGTGTTTAACATAAACTCTTCTTTTTAGATCCACTAACAAAATATTTCTATCTAACTTCCATTGCCATTCCTGGGCCACATACGAATGCTTCAGCCCTGCCTCTGCGCACCTGATACATTTGAATCAGTTCAACGATGATGCTTTATTAGTGTTCCAGGGCTATATTGTCATTGTATTTACATAATCTGGATTGTAGTTACACTACATTTGCACCCGTAGACACAAATTTGGTGGTAAAGGAACCTAACTGCAACAATGAAAAAAGAAACTGACATATGAAATATATTTCAAATGCTTTGCTACACCTGATGTGTTAAGGCATCTCGAGAAGCAGTATCAGTATCAATACCAGTACTGATAGAATCCTAACAACGCCCATCAACAGTCCTGTAACACTTCTTATAAACCAACAGCAGGCAGAAATATTTTTCTTTCTCATCAACATACTATGTTTATAGATTTCACTACTTGCAGTGCTTTGGTTTAGAAATTTAAAAATGTATATTATACAGAGTCAGTGCTGTGCTTGGCTCAAGGAGACACAGTCAGGTACTCAGTTCAGGAACAGCAGATTAATTAAAATGTATCTAAACTGTCACCAGCCCATGAGGCAAGGACATTAACACGCTGCTGGTGTTTGTGCCAGATTCATCTGGCACAGAGAAACAGTAGCAGTCTGCTAACACACACGCACACACACACATGAACACACTAATTTCCTATACATGTACTTTCTATCAGGCTTTTTGTAAATCTATTTTCCCACTTCACTTTGATTTGTTTTGCTGCATTTATTTGTTATTTTCCATCACGTTGCACTCTGTTTGCATGTAACTGCTCATCGTGGTATCATTTTTCTTTAATTAGCTCATTGGGTTTCTGTGTAGCAACACAAAATGAGTCTTGTTTCTTGACTTCTATGTTGAAAATGTAATGTACGCAAAGAACTCCTGCCAGTTTTAAAACAGTCTAAATGAATCCAGCAACTCTAGGATGACTTTCCAAGCATTCATGGTGTGGTGTAGTGTGGTGGAGGTGATGGTGGTAGTGGTGGGGGAACTGGTTGATTGTATAAAGAAAGGTTAGTGCCCCCGGACCCAGGAAGAATTTCTAAACCACTAGTGCTAGAACAAAGTGAGGAGAACACCAAGAAATTGACATGTAGAGCAACCAATGATGAAGCAGACGGAGAAAAAAGGTGAAAAGAAAAATGAAGACAGGAGCCATCAGAGAAGCTTAAAGTCAGGTTTTAAACTGGCAGCCTGCAGTCCTTGTTCATGCATTTAAAGTGTGCATTTGTGTGACACCTGTCTCCTTTTTCTATTGGCTGAAATCTGATTTTCCCCACTGGTGAAAAAGGTGAAAAACAGTGGAACTCAAATGACTGCAGTGGCTATAGGGTTTTGTAATGACTTGTAACAGATGATGTGGGTATATGAAGGGAGGCTTGCCTGAGAGAGGTCCAGCTCTACCTATCCTGATGGTCATCTCGTCAGAGGCGAACGACTGGAACAAGGGCTCGTCTGCTTTCTGTTTGGACACTTTGGAGTCAGGGGGCAGGGCCAAGGTTATGTGGGGGTCAGCACCTACACCCTGTGGATAAAAGTGAAATCCAGAGACACAAATGATTCTATTCTTTAAAAAAATGTGTATATATATATATATATACATATATAAGAGTATATGTAACTTATGTTTATCTGATTGGTTAGAAATATAAACCATTTTTTGGGAAATTAGGAAAGTGTTAAGTTGATACTGGTACTCATTCTGTATAAAGATGTTTTGTGTGTGTGTGTGTGTGTGTATCGTGGTTTAGTGTGATTAATTTAACGATGCACAACGAGTAGCTTCTCCAACAGTTAATGTGTCAGTAGCATTTTAAAACTTGCACAACACTAATTTTCAAATTTACTGGTGGAAGAAAAATCAATGTAGCTATGATCAGTTACAACACACTGCATAATGCCATTAAACTCCACTTTCAAAACAAAAAATCAAACTTTAACAGAAAATCCATAAAAAATTGTAAGATGATTTAATGTCAGACGTTATACGTGGCCAAAAAATACACACACGACTGAACAATGAATCAGCAGCACCAACTGATGCAGACTTAATTGAATGTTTTTTTTAAATGAAAACAGAACGGAACAGAACAGCTCACATATTTAACATCAAACCATTAGATGAGTAATGTCTAAAACTGGAAGCTAAAATAAACATTTGCATTCACATTTCCACCCCTTCATCTCTGCTGCATCCTGCAGGGTTTGTGTCACAGCTGGTCTAAAAGTACATTGGGAGACGTTTTATTAGGGTGTACACAATGTGCTTGCATGTTTTCTTGCAATCATAATAGATGAGAATGTGGACAATCACATACAAATATTTCCCCAGAAACCAATGAGGATGACCATGTCATTGTATAATATTATTATATATTTTTTAATTGTACCAGCTAATAGGGACTTCTACTACGTAATAACACCTACTCACTTTTGGAACCAGGTACTTTTTGTTATCCACTGTAAAAAATAACCCCTCAGTATAGCATTGGTTGTCATAGTGATGCCCATGAAACTACTGAGCTGCCAACACAGAAAAATTTTGTTTCAGAAAAGACTGAAGGCAATGAGATGAATTACATACTTTTGGACATACTTTAGAATTTAGATGACAAGACGACTGTGGCTGTGGTAGTAATGTTTCTCTCTTTTCACGACGACGTCTGGTAATGCCTCACCTTGCTTGGAACCTCAAAAGAGGTGAAACTACAAAAGGTACCACGTACCAGGCACTGTCCACGACTTTTGCCTGACTCCAAAAAAGGCTAGTCGAGTTGAGCCAATTCTGTGCATTGGAAAAGCACCATACATAGACCACAATGATTCAAAGTGGATACTGATGAAAAGTTTTTTTTCTGAAGTGCAAGAAACACACTTAATGACTGGGCAAGAACTCTCTACTTTCAGTGTTATCACAGCAGTAGCCACGCTGTTAGTACTTCTTGGTAGGGCCACCTCCACCTCCTGCGCAACTGAGTCAGCCGATGTCATGGATGGATGACATCCAAAAACAAATGTGTCCAGTTCAGTTCAGTGTCCTTCAATGTGTTGTCACCCACCTCCACCCCATACAAATATGGAATTCACATATGTGTACCATGTATTAATTTTAGCAAAGTTATGGGTTTTTCATGACAGCATACAGATCTGCTGATCAGAATCTCCGCTTTCAGAAACTGTTGGATTTTTTTCAATTGCCCAAAAGGTGAAAGCATTACGGTGATGTGAAAACCTGTTGTCGGTGACAGGTTAGGATTGAAAGGGGTTAATATCTTGCTGGAAATATTTTCTAAAGTTAAAGCTTTCTTGAAAATTCTTGTTTTTCTTCACAATTTCATGGAGTATTTCTTTGCAAGACAGCTTATTTTATTTAACCTTTGTCCATGACTACGCTCAGATAATCTGCTACAGATAAACTCCCCATCAAATGTGGTCAAATAAAACCAGAGAAGCTTCTTCCACCTGAACTGAATCCGTCTAGAAATTGTATCCAAGATAAGTTTTGAGGGCAGAGACACTCCAACCCAACATCAAATAACTACTGTAGATGAAAGCCGATTGTTGCTTTGCCACACACTGCTTTTTCCTTGGTCACATGTGGCCTTCACCTGAGCTCTTTGACACACCACAAAAACTCCTGCCAACACAACCCTGTCACCTGATAATGACGTTCGTGAGCAACTAAATTCCAGTCGATTAAGATTTTGTAGTGAATGTAATCATTATGTGAGACAATGTATTTTTTGAATTAAGTGGTACAAGAATCAGGCTGGTGACTGACAAACCGCAGACTTAAGTTTGGGTCCAGAGTCCTGTGCAAGGTTGGGTTTAGGCAAGAAAAACACTTGTGTTTGTGTTAGAGAAAAATGTTGTTTTTGTTTAAATTTTGATAGAGACATTGTGTGTGAAGTGACAGTTACATTTTTATTAAGCTAACCCATAATCTTTCCACGACCAGAACCCCGTGTTGTGAGTGTCTGAACATCCTTATGGTGAGGAATATTTTTTAAAGACTTTTTAAAGGCACTCAGAATATAACATAGTGTTTGTAAATATAAAACTTTGTGAAGAAAATTTTACATATAAACAACAATATTACTGTGGAAACATTTTATCCAAGCCATGTATTAATTTAATAATAATAATAATAATAATAGTAACAATTGATACTTTATTGATCCCCGTTATTGAAATTGTTGTTTGGAGAGCTGCTAGACCTGTATCAGCGCTACTAGGGGGTTTGAGTGTCTTGTAAAAGGACCTCGCGACATGTAGCTTGCCAGGACTGAGAATCGAACCATTCACCCTTGGGTTGGAAGACGACTGCTCTACCTGCTGAGGGCAGCCTGTCTTTGCCATTCTTGCTCTTTCGTTATTATTTACACCAGTGGCAATGAAGTATATGAGAAGGACACAGACCACAGGAAGAATAAAAAAACATTTTGCACATTTTAGCAATGTTTAATACATCAGCTGTATTTTACAAGCCCATGCTAAAACAGACAGACTTTGTTTCATATATTTAAATTGCAAATTATCTTCAGTCTGTGCTGTTCTCATGACCAAGCGTATGCATCTGTTAGTGAGCACAAAACCTCCAGCATGTTTCTTATTTAACTGCCACAGTGTACTGTGTGTCGATATGTGTGTGTGAGAGAATGACTGGGTAAATGTGTGTGAATGCGCGTGTCTGGAATGACAGGGCAGCTTATGCACCACCTTGGGGGAACGTTATTAACCCACGGTGGCCTTCGGTGACGACCCGTGATACAATTTCATCAGCAGGTCCAAACTCATCTTTAAAACACTCCCAACAGCAGTCTGGCTCTGTTGGTCAGTGAAAGTCACCTCTCTCGTTAAATATACTGTATATATATTCTTTAACTGTAAGAAATATTTGATCACCTGCTTCAAAATCTGCAGGTGCAGTTGGTAGGCTAGTTTGCAAATGTGTTTAGTGGCACCACTTGATGCTGACAAAGCCAATGCACAACAAATGATTCATAATTTATGCTTTTATTATACATTGATTTTTCACTTTCTAGGCAAGAAGTTTCAAATAAGATTGACCAAATTGGTTGATGTACTTGATTAAACATGTCTAGTTGCTAAACAGAGAGCTGCAGTCCAAAAACATCCATACTGTTTTTCAAAGTGAAGCCAGTCAGAATTGAGCAAATTAAATGGATTCAAAAACAGCAATTCAGTCTGTAATTGTCACTCGAGGAAACAAAACAGTTGTCCTGTTGTTGTGTTTCCTCTGACCTGTAAATGGATGTTGTGACCGAATGTGAATGTAGATGTGGAAGTGTAGAAGTGGAAAATGAAACCGAAAGTCCAAAAACATCTGATTTAAATGTAGACAGTCTGCTAAGTATAAAATGTTATTTTTACTTTATTACATTAAAAAATTCCCCTTATACTGCTTCAATATTTTATAGATAAAAAAAATAAAGGTGCAGTATGTAAGATTTAAAGGAATCTTTTAGCAACAATAGAATGCATATTCATAATTATGTTTAATTAGTGTGTGATCATCTGAGAATCTGAGTTTTTTGGCTCAGAATGAGCCTTTTACTGTACCGTATTATTTAGAGAGTGGGTCCTGTTTCACAGAACTTGCCATGTTTCTACAGTAGCCCAGAAAGGTCAAACACTGGCTCCAGAGAGGAACGATTACGTTTTTACATTGAGCAGCTTGAATTTGGTAACGTGATAGTACCACTTGGAAGATGAAAAAGAAAGAAGAATCACTGTCTGTTCTGCATGTGAAAAGCCATGCAGAAGGGGGGGAGGGATTCATTAAATTGGTGAAATATTACAACCTAAACTAGATAGTATCTATATGTCAAGGTCAAAGTCATTAGAAAAATAACGAACACTTTGAAAAAACAGGAAAAAGTCTAAAAAATACAAAATCATTTGCCCTGTAATAGTCGATGTAATAGATAATAGATCTGATAATGGGCAAGGGAGTTCTTAAAGTGACAGGACCTCCTGGACTTACTGCAGACTAGCCTATTGGAGTGGTTCAGGATTTTTCAAGTTGGTTCTCATAAAACTTTGAGATACCTATTGTGCATGGTCTAACTGTTTATGTTCTGTATAGTGACAGTGTCATATGATGTAAGGAACTCATTTCAGAGAAAAAAAAAACTCCTAAGTTTGGCTTAGATTCATCACAGTAGGGCTGAGCCAAATCCAGTATCTTAAGTTTAAGACAAATTTCACTCTTTTTGTTGACTAGATAGTATCAGAAGAAACAAAGAAAATGCTAATTTGTCTGAAACACACTGTATCTTTGAAAGAAACCTTGATTTAGATGTGTGGGAATGTTAAAGTTTCATGAGTCTCAGCTGTACTCAGCTCAACTTTGGAGTACATTTTGCATGAGGCCTGTACATGTTGCCCTCTGTCCTCACAAAATAGTCACGCTCCAGGTTAAATACAGAGTACAGAGAGACCTGCTGCCAC
>JAUBNQ010000011.1:3731599-3751254 GCA_032353495.1 Ctenopoma kingsleyae | reverse complement strand
TTACCTGTAGAAAATACACCTGGGAGCCAGAAATCTTGCTGATTGATAGGGGATCAAAAACGTATTTCATTCATGAAAATGCAAATTAATTTATAACTTTTTGAAATGCATTTTTTTGGATTTTTTTTTTTAAATTATTCTGTCTCTCACTGTTCAAATAAACCTACTATTGAAATTACAGACTGATCATTTCTTTGTTAGTGGGCAAACTTACAAAATCAGCAGGGGTTCAAATAATATTTTCCCTGACTGTAAGTGTGCATCGTGCTGGTAGCCTATCTGAAAAGCTGCTTCTTTGTATGTGATTGATATTCTGCTGTGGAGGAAATATTGAAAGCAATCTACCATGAGAGCACTGCCTGGGCTTCAAGTCATTCAGTGCTAACATCAGGTCATTCACCAAAGTTAACTCGCTCATGTTAAAGTGATATTTCAATATATCATATTCAGGAAAAGGACCTTTTCAAAATGACTCTGGCATCAACAGTAGTGGCTACATCACTAAGACGACAGAAAGAAAACTAGTGATCAGATCTTTCCTTGTAATAATACTGTTTGTAGTCTTACTGTTGCTAGGCTAGCAAGCGTATCCATCCACAGTGTGTCTTTTAGTTCTGCGGGCGTTAAGGAAGCCCAGTTTAAACTATGAAAGTTTCTGCTTGTGTGATTTGCTTCCAGAGAGGAAAATAAAATCTGAACAGCTGAAGATAAAAGTGTCTCCCATTATAGTATGCGGTGACGGACCAGGGCCCAAATCGTCCATCAAGCAGATGGAGTAGCAGATAATGAGGAGCTATGTCTAATATTTGATTTAAGTCGGTAGATTTCTTTGTTGTGCAAATATACTTACACTACATGTACATACAACACTGTCTCTTAAGAATTACATTCGTATAGGACGAAACTGCAATCCCAGTTATGTTTTGATGTAGGACGTATTTGCGACCCGATTACGTTTTTGTAGAACATAATTGTCCCGTTATACTGAAACGTATTTTTGTGAATGAATGAATGACGCGTTACATTTATTAACATCAAGCGGTTTCCAATGAGGTGGTTGGGGAAGATGGAGAGCCTTTACTGTGCAGGATTGACATGGAAACCCGAGTTTGACACTGAAGTCCCCAGTGAGGTTGGGTTTAGGCAAGAAAAGTACTGAGGTTAGGGTTAGAAAAAGATCGTGTTTTTGTGTCATTTTTAATGCAGACATTTGTGAAGTGACATTTTTATCCATTAACCAGCCCACAGTCTTTCACTGACATTAACCCACTGCTGTGATGTCTGATGTCTGATCCATAAAACATTTTAATAACGCTACACTCACATGTCTGGATGTTGAAATGTAACGGCAGATATTTTAGCCGACAGAAAACCGGATGTAGATCGTATATATTGGCGGAGTTATTTGCGACTTGTCATTTACGTTAACTGTGAACATATGATCATTACGTTCTACAAAAACGTAATCGAGTCGCAAATACATCCTGTAGAAAAATGTAATCGGGACAGCAGTTTCGTCCTATATGAACATAATAAGAGACAGGGCTGGTACATATGTACTGCTCATACCAAAATGGACTGATCAGTGAGTACTTTGTGCCTGATGACAGGACCAATATTCTGAAATGAGACACGGTAATTGTCAGAATGAAAGAAGTTGGAGGTGGAGAATTTTTAAAACTCTCTTCTACAGATGTTTTCAAAGTGACTCACATTATTTAGACTGGAGGCTTGATTGCAGAGTGAAACATTTTACTTTCACAAGCTAAAATACCAAAAACATGATGGTGGAATAAAGCAATGAATGAAGAGAGAGCTCTTTTATTCTGTCAGCTGCTGAACTGCTTTCAAGCCATGCACTTTTCTCCAGTTTTTCTGTGAAGTCATCATCTTTCTGTTTGATTTAGAATCAAAATTTACTCTGTTAAGAATAGACACAAAGACACAAGAATAAATGTAATGCAGAGTGGACATTTGTCCTCAATGTCTCCCTCAACTTCTCAGAAAACTGTGAACCAAATTTCACAGGATTGCAGCCAAGCAAACCGTGTATGACTTGGATATGTGAGGTGCCAGGATTTACACTGTGCAGAAATGGTGGCATTTGTATAGGTACAATTCAAGAAAGTTAGGTCTCAAGAGAAAATCTTGAACACATAGAGTAGAAGATAAAAGGAAGAAAATGCAGACTGAAGGTCAAGATATTCTCTTACAAAACATGCTGAAGCTGTCACAGCCCTTTCATCTGCCACTTGAGTCCTTTCTGCTTATTCCAATGAATTTGAAAAACAAGCTTGAGTGAATGGAAATTGACCAAATCAAAGGAAGTCTTTAAACAAATACACAAATTATATAAACCAAACACACCAAGAACCAGGTTGACAAGGGTAATTAGTGGAATGCCAGCTAGAATAATTAATAATTCAACAAGAGTGTATATGACAACAACTCCTGGGGGTCCAATAGTCAACAACAGTCTTTTCATCACAAATATACCCTTATACCTTCATTGCATGTGGTGGACAAATGTGCGTCAAGTGGATTCTATATTGTAATTGAAGGCACTTTGTGTAGGGTAGTTGATCTTTGATAGACTACAATGTAAACACAGGCTCCACAGCACAGTTTACCTGAAATCACTGCAACAAAAGTGATGAAAATTTAATTCCCAACTAACGTTTAAGGGTTGACTTAAATAGATACTTGGAAATAGACCACAAGCACACTATCCATATGACTTTAATGAAGAATCAGTTAGTATTTCATGTCATAATCAACCTTCCACATAATTCCCTTTGAATCCATTATCCATTTGAAGGCAGTTGGAATCCCGCATGGGAATGGCAAGCCTTGTCACTAACAATAAAATCTGCAATATGAAGCAATAATAACTAGATTTAAATAGACTGAGCTTATGGATTTATGGATTTATTTAACTCCAAGTTACAAATTGAAACTACTAGGTCCCTAAACAGCTGATATGTTGTAAATTGACTGAAGTAAATCCTGTGCTGACACAGTTAATTACCGTTAAACTAATTAGTGCTAGTGCAAAACTTCTAAAATACACAATACTTAAGAACCTTATGTTCTGCATCCACAAAACCAACTGAAAGCAAGTTTGCTATGAAAACAATTATGTTGACCAGAGCAAATATTACCATCATTACAAATCTTTATCAATTTAAACAATTCTATAATTGTTTTTGCAGTTTCTCTCTTCTAGCAAACAAGCGGACAAGTTGAAAAATTATTTTCTACAAAACTGTGAGTTTGTCTGTTATCTCTGAGGTTCTGAAACTTAACATAATATAAATATCTGACCAGTCAGCAAAGACTTCACCTTATAATCTAAAGATCAGAAGTAATTAGAAAGTGTGGATTTTATTACACAAAGGTCCAATCATAAATTGTTAATTAGGACCTCTAAGTGTAAGGTAGAAATACTAATTCTGAATTCCCAAATCTACCCTCAACACCATCCTGTTAATTGATTTTATTATTGTCTAGATAAGATAGGATTTCAGAGTCAGGATGTGTCTGCAATGCTGCCCCAGAAAAAAAAATGTTTTCACAAACAAACACAATGATAAGAACACATAGTGCTTCAAGTCTCTTAGGAAAAAAAGCCTGCAAAGAAAAAGAAAAAAAGTCAAGATAAAGAGAAATCAAAAGGAAGTGTACATTTTTTTTCTTTTATAACACAGTTATCATTGTTTGTGTGCTGATTGAAAAGGTTTCTTTCAGGTGACAGTTACATATGGGAGACAGTTCAGAAAGATAGACCATAGCTATCCCCTGGTTGCTACTAGGCTTTTTGCACTAAGCGTAATTTGAAGTGTATCTAGTGTCACAGAAGATGTGTTAGTGGAACACTGCAATGAAGTGTATTTCAACATAGACATGACATGCTGATATATTTAGTATACCCCAGGTTTATATTTTGCTGCCTTGTAAATGCATTTCTCCATATAAACTGTGCAGTGCTTGGGAGTACACTACATGTTAAATTACATTTCCCCGTAACTTTCAAATAGCAGAGGTAGAGAGTTTTCCAAATTATATTACTTTTCCAGTGATGGGCTGCATTTTATTTTCTCTTGAGGAACAAAACAAAACCAAAGAAGTGATTGAATTGCATCCTGCAGTCTGTTCTACAGCTTATCCTTCACCTGCATCTTCCCATCTTACGACTGATGAGAAAAAGCAAGTGGCGTGCTGGTTTGACAGTCTGAAGGAGAGAGAAGCTCAGTTTCTCTGCTCCTTTCTGTCGACCTCCCCTGAGGTTGTGGTGTTTTAATGTTTTAATAAATACTGCTGAAAGTTAAGTCAAAAGGGAATCGACATCAGCACGATATATTCAGTAGAAACTCTGATCTACTGGCCCTATAGATCATGTTTTTTTCATGAGCATGAAATTAGATTTGTTGTTTCAGTTTAAATGGTGCAACATGCACATGCAACGACGACGTTTCCATCTAACTTCAGCAGTAGTTATTATTCAGCTAAAGTCTTCCTGCCATAAATTTGACACCCAACCCAAAGTCACTTTGCTGCAACAATTTGCCAGCTGATTCCCTCTTCTTCTGATGGACAGCACAGAGGCCAACAATTCTGCCATCTATCTTTGAACAAACAGAAACACATCAGTGGAGCATAACGACAAAACAAATACTGTATGACAGCCAAGTGACTGAGCGACGATGAAACAGAGGGGACTGACATGTTTACACATGACTCCAATATGCAGGACACATCTCCATTGCACTGCTTTTCAGCAAGAGCAACACTAATCCAGGAAAAAAAGTGATTGTTGACAATCGCACTCCATGTGCGAGCAGACATCAACAGCACATATTAAAATAAAATTAAACATTAAAGGGGATTCATTAAAATACATATTGCCAATCACTGCTGAAATGACATCTATCAGCAACGGTAAAGTAATTACTTTCTCTAACATTTGCTAATAAATATGTAATATTACCCTTTTTATTTTAATTCCCATTTACAATATGATGATTTTGTAAACTCAACAGCAAATTGAGTAGAAAGTAATTCATAGCTGATATCTCACTAACTGTGACATGTATTGCAATAAATTCAGGCAACAAGAAAAGGTCTCTCCATATATACTTGTTTCTATTTTCACACCAGCCTATTATGTCCTTTGATTTTAACATACCCATGGAAAAAACATTTTTACATTGTCCTCTCAATACTTAACACTGTCCTCAGATAAGAGAGATCCCATTTTGTTAAAACGCTAGAGTAAGGAGTACAATACAATACAATAGCGTTCATTGCAATTTTCTTTCTCTTTTGTTTAAATTGTATGTACTCTCTTATTCGCACTAGCACCACACTATCACACCTTGTCCATTAGATATATTTATATATATATATTTAGTCTGCATGCATAGAAATCCTGCTAACAAATGGCAGTCATTGCTTTCACAGTCATACTGCCAGCACAATAATAATAGAGAGGACTATTTGCATACAAAGTAAGAGCCTGAGAGGAGAGCCAAGTCATTTGAATCTCCATTAGGAATAAAGACAAGAATTGTTATTTTTGTAGAATTAAGAAGCAAAACAAATGAACATACAAAAATGCACTCATACTGTATATACAGCATTATATATGTGGTCAAAGTGAATATGTCTTATTGAAAGTTATAATAGAGAAGCAGGTTTAGGAAGATTGTTAATTTCTCTGTGGTTATATACTTGGTATTCTGTTAAAGTATCATTTTTTTGTGTGTGTAATTGGTACTCCTAATCAACCAAAACTGTGTATTTAGATGTGTATTTAGCTCAGGGTAGAGACAAAGGCACACCAGACTTGACTCTGCCAGATGATTATTTTCTAAGTTGATTCCATTCTGTCAGAGTCTTTTCCCTATTTCCTCTCAATTTGTTGCCGCCTTATCTTTCTTTTCCTGTAAGTGAGGACTATTTGAATAAAAGACAGTTAACTGTAAAAAAATGTACTGAGATTTTTAATGTGTACATTAATTTGTAAATGTGTACATGAATCTGTAAATATACACTGTGACGCATACATGAACATGAATTTGTAAACTTGTATTTGCAAAGTTATACCTCTCAAACGGCAGTGTTTTTTTTTTTACATGACTAGAGGGCATGGTGGTGTAGTGGTTAGCACTGTCGCCTCACAGCTAGAAGGACCTGGATTTGATCCTTTCTGTGTGGAGTTTGCATCCTCTTCCCATGTCTGTGTGGGTTTTCTCCGTGTACTCCCACCGTCCAAAGACATGCATGTTAGGTTAATTGGTGTCCCTAGGTGTAAATGTGAGTGTGAATGGATGTTTGTCTCTATATGTTGGCCTGCGATAGACTGGCGACCTGTCCAGGGTGTACCCAGCATCTCGCCCGATGACCGCTGCGATAAGCTCCAGCACTCCTTTACAAGGACAAGCAGTTAAGATAGTGGATGGATGGATGACTACACCTGAACCTGAAATATTTCTTTTTTTTCCTCTGAGCAGAAAAGACATACTGTCGCATCAGTCATCAATAAATTAACAACTTATTCTAAAAAAAATAGCCAATGACATTTATCTAGTACTCCATCTCCTCTCTGCTGATTTGGTGCATTATAAAAAGCCAGTTCTGTTTCGAACGTTATATGAGAAGTGCCTGATAGAGCAGGAAATCTAAAATAATCCAAGGCAGCAAAAATATATATAAACAATTTGTATTGTGGAGAAAATGAAAATGATTCCTGTATTGCACTACAAAATATGTAGACAAAGTAACAGAAAGTCTCAAATTCTTGCTCATGAAGTCTGTCCCGCAGCTGCTTTCTTATCTCACTGTCCTTGAGATATTTACCTATTTATATGATAAACAGGTCATTACACAAAGATAAATAAAAAGATCAATAAACAGAACTCTAAACTCATGTTATGGTTTCTCAGGAATTGATTAAGTGGACTGCTGTGGGAGTAAAAGAAACAGCAGTTATTGAAGACGCCCGGCCCTTTGTTAAGCTCTAAACAATCAGACAGTGTTTGTCCATATTATCTATGAAGCCACACCAAAGTTTTTCATAATAAAATAATGGAAAAGCAGAAATTCTGCCATTCCTATTACGGGGTGCAATTTAAGGAAGACATCAACAGAAACAATTACAAATACACACAGAACATGATTTACTACTGATAATTGAGGTAACCATATCCAAAATATCAGAAGTATTACAATCTTTATTAAAATTATTTTTTAATAAAGATTTTAGCCTTTATTTGATAGAAGCAGTTCAGAGAAGACATGAAAACTCTAAATGTATGACATACAAAGGTCCTGACATAACAAACCTGGGACACCGCAATTATGTAGCATGCACCTTAACCATTCGGCTCTCAGGGAGTTGTATTATGATATTTATTTAATCAGGTAATTGCATAAAGATCTGCAACACTGCATGCAACATTTATCAGTTTGGTGTAGTCATATTTTGAACTGCAGTTATGCCTATTTAGCCTAAAGTTTGATCTATCTGACTGAACCCCGACTGAACTCAAAGACTTTTAAAACTCAGAAATAGAACAGAGACAACACACAGCCACAAATAATTAAATATCTCTAAAAAGATCACAAATAAAAAGGTGAAATGAATCCAATGGGATAAGACTTTCAAGTTTTAAACTTCTTTATGATTCATATGGGAAGTCTGCCCAACTTCAGTACAGCATTTACTTGCATCCTGGGATCTGGTCTGATGAACAGTAGTTTAGATGTGATATAGAAGAATACTTATACATTTACATAATGCCTGAGCAAACTCAAAAGGAAATAGACAGGTTGAGATGGCGAAAAAATGTTAAATGATGAGACAAATGTCTAGATAAGGCAGAGGCTAATTAAAAGCTTTACTTTCAGTACCATTAATTTTACATTAATTCTTCCCTCAGTAGCTTTTTGATCGACATTGTAAGCTGGATGACTTTTAAGGGCTCCAGCGTGTTTCAAGCGGTGGCCTTCTTGTCAAGAGTGATTTATTAGTATCATGCCAGAATATAGTATATGGGAACTTTGAGCGGTGCATTACAATTTTTGATGTTAACAGGAATGTTGGAAACTGGTAATTGACAAAAACCAAAGGGTTATTAGTTAGAGAAAGAAAATTTGAATGGGGAAAGCAGAAAAGTGAGTGGTAATGATTTATTGGCAGGACTTTCTGTTTGCAGCCACTCTGCTGAAATTCTTCCATAGTGATTCATGTATGTCCATAACTTGGTGAGGTCTTTATGATTCCGTCTTTTCAGAGATAATACCACTGGGGCCTTGAACCAATATTTGCTTCAGTTGAGAAGATTCCTTGATTGCATTTACAAGAAGTCTTTTCTTAAACTAATATTCCAAGTTCAGAAGCAGAGAATGAGATGATATTCTCAATCTGAAGCTCTTGTGTGGGTGGCTGTGTGTGCATCGATACCTTCACAGTACAATTTTACCAGGACTAACATGCTGCTTAGTAAATCCTGCTCACATGTGGTGTGTATCACCCAGTACTAAGATTTCAGTGAGACACTTGGGCGACTTCTCTGACCTACTTAGCGACCTGCTGGCCATTTTGTCTGATCAAAGATAACAAATTCCAGAAAGGAGACACAGGGCAAGTATTCCCTGAGCGAAGAGGCCTTAGAGACAGCTTTGATCTGACAAAACCTTATTATCAAAGCAGTGCCATGGGCATCCGCTCAGAGCATCTGTGTGGGTTTGTGTATGCGCCTGTGACAGCTAAAAGGCACGCTTCCTTGTCAGACAGAAATGTTATCTACCACAGGGAACCTCTGTCCTGAAGTGGTAGTCTCAGAAGCATGCAAAAATGTCCAACTACTACTTTACTATGTAAAACCATGCACTGAGTGCTACATTTTGATACTAAAAATGGTACATCTTAAGCTGCTAGAGCTGCTTGCTGCAGGCGAGCAAAACAATGTCCACACATCGCCGTGTCTTAATCTCCTAGCTGTCTGCATGTAAACAGTTTTGCATAAAAAAGTCTACCCAATTGACAGCAGTGATGCTGGCTGAAATATTTGAGACAGGAAATTAACTGTCAGGCTGCCAGCACCCTGAAACTAATGAATCACTGAATGGTGCTCGCATTAACCAGAGACAAGAGAGCTGTTGAATATTTGGCTTTAAGAATCATCAGGACATTACAAGAAACATGTAAAATTGTTCTTTACAGAGATACACTGCAGAAGCTGTGTTTAAAGTAGCTCACTATATGACTTAATAGAGAAATAGAGAGATGGTTTGTAGCAAAGTTATAAATTCAATTGATTTAGAAAATTTATTTGAAACACAGCTTAAGATTTTTTTCAGACTCCACATTAACCCTTGAATAATAAGCAGCATCTCAAGTATTAAGTATTAACATCAACTGCTGCTTGGTCTTGCTTGATTCAGAAAATAATATTTTATTTTTAGTTTGTGCCATTTTCTATCATACATTTTTATCCCTCAACATTTATTGATGAAATTAAATTTAAACACATTTGAATATAGTAAACTAGTGAAAACTATTGCCTGCAAGGAAATGCCTTTTTTATTGAAATAGGTCTGTATTTAATTTGTGTTTTTTTGTTTTTACTGTCAATTGTGTCATAAAATCCACTTGAATTTACAAAGCTATACAAGTATCATGGATCTAATACAAAAACTAAAAAAAAAGAAAGGTTGTTTTAAGAAAGGTTAGTGTGGTGGTTTTCTCTTTAGCTATACTTCAATTGTTATGGAAAGCACAATAATTAATTACTGTTGAATGTAGCATTACTGCTTTTAGTAGCATGGTTTTCTTTTATATCTACTCATTGTTATATGCTGGTAAAGTTCAGAGAAAGTGTTTTATATGGATGCTGTGAGAAAGACATTGGATAGAGAGGTAAACACATTTCCTGCTCTGTCAGGTTCATGAAAACTGAACAATGAGCTGCAGCTTCTACTGAAATAGATAGATTTTTACTGCATCAACTTCTATAAACTGCTGAAATATTCATTTTCAAACTAATGAGAGCCTGAGTCTGGCAATATCTGATCCATGCACATACATAATTATACAGTAACGTTTACCTGTATCTGTAACATTAGGTGTTTGGAGGTGGAGAGTGTTGAGTTTCATAGTCTGGACAGTCCGTGGAAGTGCCTTTTTGGGTGTTTGCACCGAAGGAACTGAGAATGATCACAGTTCTTAAAACACCATCTTGATGGACAGTGACCTAAGTACTGTATATGTTGATTGGTCAAACACTGAGCTGCCATTTTCAAAAAACCAAGCTGTTTCCTGGGAAATATGGGTTGGGAGCTGCTGGGGTATCCACGGTGCATCAGCCATCAGCAAAGCTGTTATAATTTTAGCCCTGGGACATTTAGATTTTTAATACTTAAACCAAATAAACTGTGTTTGTCAATCGATCTGACGTTTTCAGCAATGTGAAAACCATTATGCTAGTTGAGATGGTGGTCCTGTCAGCAGCCTGCAATAAAGGTCTTCACAGGTCCAGAACTGTGGCGCTAATCCAAGCAAAGCTATGGAAAGCCATCCCAGACACAACAAATTTTCAAAAAAGACAGACCCAAACTAACGAGGACCCCAGCACAGCCAGATCTGACCCAGATAGACTCGAACAGATCCAGAGAGAGAACACAAATACTGGCAGCACTGATACATTATCAATTATTAAACAAGTGGACACAATGGAAAAGACCAGTAATGTAGCCTAACAATGGTAACACACCACAACAATTGTCAAAGCGCAGGCTCAAATCTGTTTGGGTCCTGGACACAATGACAAACAGACGTGAGAGAATAAAGAGAGACCTGACACGACTTGAATAGCCACGACTTTCTAAAATAAAGCTGAACTGAACCGGTAGCCATGCCATGCCACTAACTGTGTTAATGCCGGTTTATTTAAAGGAAATAAAAAAAATACTAATAAATGTTTTATTAGCTATTACAGAAGCCCATTGACTAAACAGAAATCAATACAGGAATTCTTAAACACCAACTATCAGCCGAAATCCTCACTTCAGTTTTCCTACTGGCAGTGTGAATGCAAACAGAAAAAAGCCCCTGAAAGCATGAAGTTCCCTAGTGGGACCGTCCCTAGAATTGTTTGGTCCAAAAGCACCTAATTATTACATAACATAGAGTTTCAGACACCCTTCAGGTATTCAAACAAACTGCAGTAAAAACTTACTAATAGTACTGTGTATTTTACTGTTTTTTTAAGTGGCTGGATGAATTAAAGGACAAGCTCTCCGCACCGACAGTCCCACACCAGACATGGACTATGCCTTTTAAATGACATCTCCATGGCAACACGTTACCCTCAGAGGCGTGAGGGAGAATACAGAGACTGTAACAAGGGTTATGGAGATGCTATCACCTTGTTTCTGCACACACACACACACAATCTTGAGGAGCCTGTCTCATTTTTGTATCTCAATCTCAAGTGGTGTCAACTCAGAGCTTAGGTTTCTCTCTCTATTACACTTATACAACCAGTAAAGTCTGGCTTTCTCTCGTTTTCTCTCTCTGCCACACACACACACGCATGCACACACAGCTTGTCCAGTGATCCGCTTGGGGCCACTGAGTTTGGAAGGTGACATTTCAAAGGGGAATGATTATTCATAGGTAAGCCAGGTAGCGAGAGCAGTAGGAAAAACACATGCACGCACGCACACACACACATGCATGTTATGTGATATTCAGTATGGAGCATGGGCTCTGTGTCCATGTGGTGAATAAATGAGGTGGAGAACCGCTGTTGGCTACATGAATCATGGGGCTCTGCTGAATCCTTGCTACCTGCAAAGCCTGTCAGGATCTCACCGCCGGGAAAACACTACTGATTCAGTACACAAACGCAGCAACACACACAATCACTGTAACCGTACGGGATCGCTGCCATCACCCATCAAGAACAAATTATCTACATCCTGTGTAATCAGTGATTCGTTCCTTTATGTCGCAAGGTTGTAGAACGCTCTTGACACACCTGCTCATCTGAATGTAGTACACCCAATTCATGAGAAATTAATCCGAGTTTATTTACTGTATTCATTAACACGGCTCCCCTTTTTTTCTTTGACTTTAAAATGCACTGGAGTAGTCACAACCACGCCTGGCACATTAAAACCATTAACATCTACACTAGTTAGTGTTCTAAACAAGATATCCAGATATGATATTCACCCTTTAACTCAGTGTTTGACCAATGTCCAGTGTCTTGTTGTTTCTGGCCAGACAGGACAATGGTATACTTTTTGACTGAAAAAGAATCTATAAGGACACACCAAACCAAACAGGTTTAAACCAGGCGTAAACCAAGGGTTCTCAAACACAGTGCTCAACGACCCCTGACTTGCTTGTTTTCCAGCTATCACTGCTCTAGCAGAGCTGATTACTTAAACCAAGTGTGTTCAGTCAATCAGAAGCTGGAAGGTATCATCTCAGATGAGGGTGACAAAGTGAACTGGTATCTCCCAGCTTTTGACTGACTGAACTCACCTGATCCAGGTAATCAGCAGTGGGTAGAGCAGCAATAGTTGGAAAAACTTGCAAAGCAGAGATCTTGGAGGACTGAGTTTGAGAAGCCCCAATATACAGTGCTACTGCAAGTCATGCTTGCTGTGGGCACTGATGCACCACCATAACATCCCAGATGCTCAGCAGCATTTCCCCATAGAATTTATGTTTGGCTTCCTCCTAGTACAATGTTTACATTTCTCCTTGTGTTTCACATTGCATTTCTGGATGTGATGGACTATGTTAGTACTTGTGAGATTGTGCAGCTATATTCATCACGGCAGTATGATGGTTTCTCATGCAATTACACCTGAGGGCTTGAAGATAATGTACATTCACTAGTGGTTTCCATCCTTGGCCTTCAGACAGTGAGAGTCCCCAAATCTCTAAGGTTATCAAACTAATATTGCAAATGGCCTTCATGTAAAATAAAAGGTCTGCACAGCAATTATTTTCTCTTCAGAAGACTTGCCATGTTTGCAAAAAATTACCATTGTATGTGATAAATTAAAATTCTGCCTAATGCTGAAAAACCAAACTTCTAATGAGGGACACTTAACGTTGATAACAGCCATGAATACCCGTGTATCATGAGCACAAGTCTGAACACATAACTTGCTAATTTGAATTGCTGTGTGTTTTGACATGAGACCCTGAACCGCAGTATGACTGCATCACTTTCATTGTGTCATTGATACAGACGTGCAACAATGGATTGGACACAGAGATTGAAAACGAGCCAGACTTTTAGCCTTCAAAATGACAAACATGACATCTGAATGTAATGGTACTATATGCCATTTTGGAGCTGCAAGTTAAAACCTCAGATCAAGTGGACTGACAGTAAAAGAAAGTAAAAGACAGAACATCACATCTATTTTAGAATCTTTACACTGGCTCACTGAATGATTTAGCACCACTATACTTAGCTCTCTTTCTTACTACCACCCAGTTCATAACATTAAAAAAAAAACCAACAACTTCAACCTCCCCTTTTCAGGAGCACCTTATTATTACCATTTTGATTCATCATCTAGTGCTACATCTCCAGCACGAGCAGATTAGTCCTGTTTAATTACACACTTTCACACACAAACACAGGACACATTTAAAGCCTCTGTGTGACAGGAGCTGTGCTTCTTAACTTGTATATCTAAAATTAGAATAAGATTACATTGCAAATAACTACATAAAACTATGTGTGGCAGCATCCTTGTGTGTTTCTTTATACAAGCAATGACATAGAATGTGATGTGTGTATCCAAAGAGAACAGTGAATTCAATAGGAATTGGCACAATTTTGGCCACTTAGAAAGTATTTTAATGACCCTTTACCTAATAATAATATAATAAACTATATGTATACAGTTATGCAAAAAGGTGAGTTGCAACAAAAACAAATCTTTATAAGCATAATAATAACCTGTTGTTCCTACTGGTTTTCTCAACATTGTCAATCAAACTGAAAACAGAAACATGGCAAATCACTTGCTCTTAGGCACAATCAACTCCTATCAATCACATATCTCCCTCTTTTTTTGTTTCTGTCTCTCTCTTTCTCTCTCTCTGTCACAGTAACAGCAGGAGAAAAGAGCAGCTGTCTAATGATGTGAGCACACAGAGAGGTGGTCTCAATGTGAGGCAAAGAGCCATTACTAATGCATTGATTAGCATCATCCTCTGCTGATGTACCGTCTCATCCCTGGCAGCAACGGGATGGATTTCACTAAGCTGCGTGCAGCTCGTGTCAGGCGCATTCTGCACATGGAAAAATGTGTTGTTTTTTTTTTAGGTCAAGTGCAATTCATCTGTCTTCTGTCACTAGGTTATTATTCACTCAAAGAAGAATCACACAAATAATAGGAGAAGATAACTAAGTTTCATACATTTTGTGAAGCATCAGATTTGCATGAAAATGTCGACAAAAAAAGGGTCAAGGGATGTGGGAGTCCTGAAAAGGAAGAGTCTAGTCTAATTAACTTTTATTTCCTCATAGACAGCAGACAAAGAGTGAGAACACCACAAAACCTGTACTTACTGTATTTAGGTACACATTTGAGGTACTTGTACTTTACCTTCCATTTGATTTACTTTTACTCTAACAGACTGCTTAAAAGATGTATTATTATGAATTAAGAACCTGGCAATAAATAAAGCAGTTAAAATAATTACCACCTGCAACATTAACAATGTTCACGCATGACTAATTATAATCGAAATTTATTTAAGTAAAGCTAATGCTAATATAAGATACATTACTTCATGTTATTCAAATATGAAGTAATAAGCAGAGCAGAGAGATTCGCCTCTACATGATTCTGAGCGAGGCTCACCCTTCCGAGCAATCAGAGAATTTCAGTTATTTCTGCTTGATTACAATGTTATTGTTATTGTAATTTATGAACATCGATTACCTGAAATACTGGGCAAAGTACAGCAGAGCAAAAAGAGAGAGGGCTGATCAGAGCAGAGCAGAATGATTTCGAGTTGCATATTGTAGCTTTTAGGAGTAAACACTGTAGATCTATGCAGAAGCATTTTATATGAAGCTCATGTTCATATGAAGCTGGACTTTTTAGGCATGATGTTTTACTTCTTACTGTGAAATGGCTATTACTGACATCTTCATGAGCACATAAAGGCACCCTCTAGAAAGTTCTTTGCATTTTTACGTAAAACATGTAAACTATCAAAATACTTACGTAACTGACACAAATACTGACTTTCATCTCAATTTTGACTTAAATCCCAATGATTAGTGATGAGCTTTACAGATAAAAGTTATATTGTTTCTATTTGTAATCCCCAAGCAACAGAGAAAGGCAGTGGATCTAGCTTAATTTTAAAAAAGTTAAAATGACATAAGCAACATCCAGGTAGTGACTGAAATAGTGGATTCAGACATTTGATACCTTAATGCTGTATTGAACATTGATGGAAACTACCATATTTTACTGCAATCGTCTAACCTTACAGCTGAGTATTTGATATCATAAAGATGAATTGTTAGAGTTCAACTTAATCCTAAGAGCTACAGAAAGAAAGTTTCCTAATTTGAAATAAGCACTTGATCCTAGATGTGAGAGCCTGTTATAAATGTTCCCTTGCAAAATCGATAAACAATCAAAGCTCATCTGAGCAGGTTGAGAACTGTGACTCGACTGTCTTCTTAAGGCTCAGTAATCAATCTGTGGCACATGCAGTCTGAGTGTGAGGCTTCGCTTTTTTATCTGGACCACAGATGGTTGTGTATTCTTCTACACACGTGCAAATGCAGACACAGACGTGCAGACGTTAAGTGCAACATGTAGCATTTTGTTTCAAAAACAAGATGACGTGTTGCATGCACAGAGGCATGAATCAAAATGATCATTTATGAACTATGACGACTTTTGCTGCCCTACCTCTAGCCACAAACACATGCTACATAACTAAACAGAAGAGCTGCCAGGGAGCTCCTCTATCTCTGTAATACTGTTTAGCTGGAAAAAAAAAAAGCTTGATAAAATGTTATGAACATCCAGGTGATACAAGCTCATATATAAAGATAAGAATAAAACTAGAATTACTGCTGTTGTATGCCTTAGCACTATATTGACATTCACTGTATGAGGCTGTCTTCCTGTAAAATATAACTTTATAGGTCATTAATAGTAGCAAAAAATCAAAGTGAAGTGGATGAACTCCCACATGTACCAGGTCCACTTCAGGAAGGGACAGAGTGAACTGTTTTTCCCAAAGAAATTCCAGTCCTTCCGTGTGATGAGAATGGGACAGACATTAGGTCAAAGTGAATCAGTTTATCCTTGAGTCCAAGTGGATGTTTGATGAAATTCCCTCTAAGCGTTCCTCTATCACGTTCATGACAATGGGACAGACAGACGGACAACCTGAAAACATTATGCTACGGCCGTCTGCAGCTCAGAGGCAGAAAAACAGCTGAAATGAAATAAGTCTGGAAAATACAGGAAAATATGAGTGTCTTTTGTTCCATAAGAGAATATTCTGGTGTAACGTGACAACAACAGCTGTCCATAAAGCCCACATCATGGGTCTTACTAAAGTTTCACAACCAACTGTGGGAAAAGAACATGAGATAAAAACTGAATTTCCTGAGTGTTTCAGAAAGTTAAAAAGATGCCTAAAATCTAATTTCATCAGCTCAGACTGTTGATAAAGTGTGCTGCAATCAATCCCACAGGAATAATGAATGTTTTAACTTTAAGATGAGATATTCAGATTAATTAGTCAGTTAAAGGACGTGAATACTAACACCTTATACCTGCTTATTTTCTGTTTTATATTTTTAATTAATTGAGATTACTTTTTGTCTGGTTTTACTTTGACATGCAAAAAAGCCAAAAAAAGATAAACATTTTCAAGGTGGGTGAATATTTTTTATAGTGTATGTACTACAATATCAGATAATTGGGCAGAAAACAAATATGTTGTATGTGAATATTTTATTGATATGTTCAGTATAGACACATTTGCAAATTGCTAAATCTGTTATTTAATTATGTTATTAATAAATAAACTATAATAGGGTGGAAATTAAATAATCTGAATAGTGATAGCGATATGAAGCATCTGTGAGTCACTGGTAGGACCTTTGTGACCAGTGTTGAAAAAGTACCTCACACAGAACCAGCAAAGAGCTCAACTCAGAGTTGATGTGAGGAGAACTTCTGGCTGCAATATTCTGTCAGTGGAGGAGTAAATAGGCAAAAGCGTCTTTCTCACCAGTTTGGCAGGGTGTCTGTATAAAAACAGCTTAAGATGCAGCCTGTATTTTTCTGACTTTAGACTTCCTACATTTGCATTCGATTCAAATGCAACATTTTTGTCTAGTCCTGTATAACCTATATTTACTACAGATTACATAGCACAATATATAACTTGCCTCTCATTCACACATTTCTAAACACAGTCATGCTACCATGCAAGGCACTGGTCTATATTACCAGAGCTCAAGGATAGTTTGGCACGTGTATGTTTCTGGAAGAGCTGGGTATCAAAGTCACATACCCTGCAATTAGAATATAGTCTGCTCAGCTTGATGAGCGATAGTCAACACCAAAGACATGTCTGACAACACCTGTGATAGTAAAGTTAGGGTTAAAGCGTAAAGACACAGATAGACAGTGAAAATGTTCTTATATTTTACACAAAAATTGGCCTTACATTCTTTAAAGGATAGTATCTTAAAGTGACGCAAGGCAATTTTCTTGCCTCTCTTACCCCTCTACTGACGCCACAGCAGCTGAACAGAATATAAGACACAGTGATGTTGAGTCATGGCTCCTTGAGTTGCTTCAAAAAAGTGACTGAAAAGCTGACTGATTTGTAAATTCTTTCCTTAGGAGCAACAAGGCTGTGGAGGCAGGGAACAACACATTATTTCTACTGAGAAATGAAAAGAACAATCAGGAAAAATCAATGTTCCTGATCGACATGTAGTCAAACCTCCTTCAGTGTTTTCTAATGTTACATCTCAGAGGAACATTTAGCAACCCTGTGTCACCCTCTTACTCTAAACACTGACGAGATAGCGTATCAGTGTTTCTCCAGCACCATTCATTAAACATACTCACACATAAAGAGGATCTGTAGAGGCCAGCCAGACACCTCAGATAAGAAAGACATCACTTTTTCACAGGCCAACATAAATCTCCATAAAACCAAGCAGATAACAAACCAACTATATGGAGAAGAGGAAAACAACGTGCACTCATTAAATGGTCACTGTGCTCCACTATGCACCACTTTGGGACAGCAGCGTATTAGGGTCAGCAGAGAGTAATGATAGTTCAGAGATGCAATTATGCTCACTTCAAAAAGGCAGGTGTAAGAGTGAGTGAAAAAGCAAGAGCCAGAGAGGCTGAATGAAACTGCATACCCAATAAAAAAAGATGAAAAGCCTCCAAAACCAGGAAATGCATGAATAAATATATTGCCTATAAACTAAACTGGGGCAGAGAGCACCAACACTACTTTCAGTGTGTGTTTGATTCTGCTGTGTGTACGTGCTCCGTTTATGAAAGCTATACATTGATCGAATTATTAGTGTTAACAGTTTAGTCACAGGTGCTCTTATTCTCAACTGGTGCCATTTTTCTTGGTTAGGAATTGGCCACGTGAAATTATCCAAGATGAATATGTGCCCCTGTGAATGAGTGCGTGAAAGACTTAGTGAAAGACACACGTAAGGACAAATTTCTGTAGATGGTGAAGGCTTTTTTAAGTTCTATGAGAACAGCTAGATATCTAAAAGGTCTTCTAAATGAAACAGCTAAATGCATTGGTCCTCATTCATTTACGCACGATTCTGACGTTCACCAGTGCATTATTTGGGATTTGTTCTTAAGTAAAAAAGAAAATCTATGTACTTTCAGTGCTGACATGTTTGTGAAGATTAACTGGTTATTGCATTTCTCTTCATTCTACTGTTGTAAAATATTATAGGACACTGTAAAATCGACATACCCCATACAATGATTTGCAAATCCATGCATAAACCCTTATTTTATACACAATACAACATAGAAAAGAGGAAGAGGAGGTTTTCAGACAAAAAAGGTAATTTTGAAATTGATGGCAGCAACATGACTGAAAAAAAGATATGACAAAGGCAACAAAAGGCTGAAAATGTAAGTGGTACTAACAAGGAAGAGCTGGAAGAACATTTTGTAACTAATTAGGTTAATAAGCAACAGGTCAGGAACAAGATTGGGTACAAAACATTGCTGTACAAAACAGCATCTTAGGGAGTCAGAGCCTCTCAGAAGTAAAGATCGTAGAGGTTCACCAATCTGTGAAAAGCTGTGTCTACAAATTTCAGAATAATGTTCCACAAAACACTAGCACTTCAATTTACATCACAGGACATCAACACGAAACATGATGTTCTTCCTCAGGCACAACCACAGCATCCTGACCCACTCCTTGTTTTACATCCACCACTGACACCCCAAAAATCTGAAGCTTGTTTGCTGTTTACACCCTGCAGTGGTGCCTCGCCCTCCGGTGCTCCACTTCAACTTCAACTTTCCTTTCTAATAAGTCCCATGTGTGCACAAGT
>JAUBNQ010000011.1:3680832-3694525 GCA_032353495.1 Ctenopoma kingsleyae | reverse complement strand
AATCATCTTCTCACTATTATCACATAGATACATATAATATTTTTGTTTGGCATTTGAGCCCGATACAACCAGCTATAGATGCAGGCAAAAGTTGGTTCAATATTTGTTCATAACAATGTATATCTAGGCCACACAGCCAGACATAATGATATGATCCAGAATTTACACAAATGCTAATGGGAACACCTGAATTTATTAAAGTTCAGACATGAGCAAACAAATGTCATTCTCAAGTAGTTCTGCAGTGTACAAGTTAAGTAAGTATAAGTTAAGAGTTATTGAGTTCTTTGACGTAGTCATGTACATACAGTATGTCACCTCCACTGCATTCCTGTTTTGTAAATTATGAATTGGTCTTTCTGCATCTATGCATAATTACTGAACATCTGTGCAAAATGGCGGCTCAAGAAAGAAGCCCTGGCTCTTTTATTCAGAGAAACTGACATCAAATATGGATGTTTACCCCAGATGTGTTAGATCCCTGCTGTTTTATGATAATACAACTTCAAAACACCTGCCATGGAAACACCCCAAAGTGGCATCGCGCTGCATATTTTTAAACAGCTTTGCATGACAATAACAGGAACACACCACCATAGCAGCAGCGGTACAGTGCCTCTAAAATATGTATTACAGTTCCTTGTTTTGACATAATTGGTGAAACCGCTATTATGTAACACAAATGCATTTAGTTTGTGCTACAGCAGCTTTATCCAACTTTTGAATCACACCCAGATGTTGAGATTACTGTTCCACCGACACAGTTTACATTTCTGTGTTGCAGCTACAAGTTAGATTTGTATTACTGGCGAGTGGCTCTGAGATTACATTCAGTGTTGTGGGGAAACAATAAAAAGATGGAAATAACCAGATAACCACAAACAGTAAACAAGATAATAAGATGCAGAGTTTCCGGATTTCTTCTTTGGCTTTCTTTGACTCCCAACTTCCAACTGTGTCGTTAGAATAATTAAATAATTATACTCAGGCTGCCCATGGTTTCTGTTTTATTTTTCCTTTTTAAAGAAACACTACTATCCTTGCTCTATGGATGGGAAAGTTGTCTGTTGGTACATTACTTCGATTTAGGCTGAAATATTGGCCAGATTGTCATGAAATGTTATGTGGGCATTCGTGGCCCTCAGAGGATGAATCTTGCATTGGTCTCCTGACTGTGAGTTTGATATTAATGTTTCAGAGTGAAATATTTTGGTAATGTTGGGTTTATTGATAAATCTACGGGATCTAGAATTCTTTTTCAAGGTCCCTTGGGGATGAATCCTAATATTGTCTGTTGTTTTCTGACTTTCCATATGATCAACAGCAGGTCAAAGTTTTTGGTTGTGCAGTGCAAATGTTTAATATCTAAAAAAAATGGACTGCAACAGCATTTCATACAGCCATTCGTGTTCCCCAGAGGATGACTCATAAACCATCCACTTTGAACTTACTAGAAAGAAGTCTAGTTGCCATGACTTCCAGATAACCTCTCAGTCACCATCACCTGATATTTGCCATCAGAAGGTTGATGTTTTTGTCTTTGCATGGTCATAAGATTTAGTATAGATATCAAATGTCCGTTAAGGCCATCATTTTAAAAAATAAATTTTCTACCAGATAGACTCATTCAACATTTTTTAGATCCGCATGGCTCCCTGTAAAACTAATGACAATCCCATCAGCATCTCAGCTGGAGCACGACTCTACGATGGTAAATAGTACCTGCTAAGGTGGAGCATGTTACTATTGAATAAGCATGTCTGAAGTATCACTAGATCAGTAGCAAAGTGTGTAGAGTTCAAAGTCACAGCTGTCTGGCTGTTGAAGTAGAAATCTCTTCTTGTGACCCCACAGTGATCAAATAAAATGGCGTAGTGAAAGGAAAGTCCTTGGAGCAAAATAAGACCTGAGAACATAGTTTTTCTTAAAAGTTTTTTTCCCAGATAAATAGTGAAGTAGCCCTTAGCCCTGAGTTTGCTGATATGAAAGATAACATCCATTTGATATCCGCATCTGATCATCCTCTTGCTAGACAGCTCTGAAGCCTGTGGATATGGATGCCAGCATGTCTGTTCGAACAACGGAGTAAAATATTTCCAGTGACACATGACGCTGTCAAACAACTCCTAAATTTAGGACCATGAAACAAAGCATTTCCAGTCATGTTTTTATAGGGGGCTGGGGTTGGAGAGGTTCCAATCTCTGGGGGGAAGGTAAGCCACAACCTAATCAGGAGTTTAGACTACAAAGGCTATTTTTGTCCAGTTAATTGGAACCAGGTAGAAGCCAGAGCGATGTTATGTTTCAAGAAATCTCTCAGGAAAGCTACAGCATGTGATGAAGGTTCAGTGGTAAAACTGGTTAGCTTTGTTTTGCAGTGTTCATAGTGGATGGTGGAACATATTCAAGGTTTTTTTTCTGGAAGACGTTGCTGGGGTATGAAGCTATGCATGTTAGAGCCACAACAGGACAGAGGTCATCGGCCATCCAGAGTCTGTAATCTTCACCATAATCCCACTTTCTCCTCTTCTCCATCTTATTCCTCCCCTCCTCTCTGCTCGCTCCTCTCCTTTTCATCTTTCCCCTTTTCCTCTTTCGCCTCCTCCTTTTGTGACAGGCTGAGTAAGAAAAACAAGGTGAAAGGGTTGGAGGAGAATGGAAGGAGTCGGAGAAGGAAAAACAGCATCCCATGTCAAATGTCAAAAAACAAAAGCTCTGAGGAAACAGACAGCGGTCTTCTCTTTCCTGTCAGCACATTTACTCAGGCTGGGCTTTAAAGGTGGGTGACCCAAGTGACAAGATAGTGTTATTATCTGTGAGTGTGTGTGTTTAGGTTTTGCTGTATGACCCCCCACTGAACTGTGAAGTTAGCACTGGAGGCAGGGAAGGAGGACAGCTCGGGAGTGGAGTGTCATGAGAGTAAATGGATGAGTGGGGTGGGCGGAGGGCGGGCGAAGTAAACAGAACAGGAAGAAAGAGTAGAGAGAAAAAGTTATAAAAACAAAAGTTTAGCAGCAGAAGGGGCCAGGGTTTACCTTGGAAACAACACTACGGCAGAGAGACCGGGTGAGTTTGTCACAATCTCTGGTGACTGATGAACAAGAATGGGGGTGTGTGTCCCACACCCACACACACACACACACACGCAAATACAGACAGGAGTAGACACACTCGTTTCACAGTGTGGAGGGAAGAGATATAAGAGGGCTCCCAGGGAGAAAGTGCACTCAGGGAAGCGTCCGAGCTGCCAGTTGCCCTGCTTGTTTCCACACTGCTGTGCGTCACTGACTGTGTTTACGTGAGCATGTGTATGTAAGAGACTGCATGGGGTATGAGAGTGAAGTGTGCAGTCTCCACTACAAAGGAACAAACTGACAGTTTTTTTTTTCCCCATGAAGGATAAAAGGATGTAACGATTGACTGGATGAGGGCAGTTGAAGAGTTGCTAAAACCTGGCTGTTTTTGAAACCTGAAGGCATTGTTTGATTTTTTTTTTTTTTATTTCAGTGTTTAAGTTTTTCAGTTGAGCTGTTTATGCCTGCATCTTTGAGTACTTCCACATTATGGAGTCAGGAGGCGACCCTTGAATTGCATGAGGAGGAATTTACACAGAAGCAGAAATTTTCTTCCACTGATCTGAGTGCACTTATATTTTTATTCTGTTTTTGATCATCGTTCGATGCACTGAACCAGAATGGATGCCTTATTTTTGTCAGATATAGACTACAATCAGACTTATCTGGATGAATATTTTTACTTTGACAACAATACTGATGGCTATGGCATCACCATGGTCATTCTCTACTTAGTGGTTTGCATCGTGGGACTAGCTGCCAACTCTTTAGTCATTGTTGCCATTTTGAAACTGGATAAAATGTCATCCTCAACAACGGTGTACATTTTCAACCTGGCTCTGGCAGACGGGCTCTTCATGGTTGGTCTTCCCTTCTTAGCGAGCCAGAACTTCCAGGGCTACTGGATGTTTGGCGACGTGGCATGCAAATTGGTCATGGTGCTGGACGGTATAAACCAGTTCACTAGTGTCTTCTGTCTGACGGTAATGAGCATCGATCGTTACATGGCGCTGGCTGACCCGCTCCGGTTTGCGCGCTGGAGAACACCACGCTGTGCAAAGATAGTATCAGCTTTCCTGTGGTTCTTTTCGCTGCTCACCATTCTTCCTATGGCACTTCACTTTTCAGCTGATCAAGGCCAGTGTGTACCGGAATTCGTGTCAAACACCTGGTGGCTCGGCATCCTCTCTTATACCTTTGTCATGGGGTTCGCTTTGCCATTCACAGTCATGACGGCCTCCTACGCGGCACTGCTGCTCACCCTGAGGTGCCAGCGACTCCAAACCTCAACACCTAACCGGGAGAGCCACCAGCTGGAGCGCCAGGTCACCAAAATGGTGGTGGCAGTGGTAGTTGTGTTCGCCATGTGCTGGCTGCCATTTTACACCTTCAACTTCTGCTCCTTGACTCAAAATGGTCTGGTTCTGACCTTCGCCAGAGCTTTTGAGTTTGTGGTCCTGTTGTCGTACTCATGGAGCTGCGCTAACCCCATCCTCTACGCCTGCCTCTCCGACACTTTCAGGAGGCACTTCCGCACCCTCCTCTGCTGCACGGAGAAGTCATCACCCAGCATGCTTTGCGACACTGAACGGTGTGACTTAAATGACAGACGTATGCTGAATGTCACCGTTCTAGCATGAAGAAAAAACAAAGACTGAATCACCATTTAACCCTACTTACTGTCATGATTCATTCAAACAACTTACAACTTAACTCTATTCATTATGGTAAATTGTAATTTTTTCTCTGCTATACTTGGATTCTGTTCAGTGTATTATGGTGTATTCCTTGCCTCCAGAATTTTCTTTGAGTTTATGTCCTCAGTGATTGGATTTGCTGTCTTTCTGAATTTATATTGAGTTGTATGTTTACAAGGGGTGAATTTTGCTCAGTTCTGCCTCAGATGCTAACGTTTGATTGGGTAAATTCAAATTGACATTGACATTGACATTTTCTTCACATTCTCTTTATTTGACGTGATAGACTACACTCCCACCTCCTGATCTGTCTTAGTTCTGTTGTGTAATTTGTCTTCTAATAACTCAGATCCCTTAGTTGACCTATTCTACTGGTCTCCAGTTCTTCACTGTAACAAATTAAATAAGGCACAAGGTTGAAGTGTAGACTGGTGGCATGTAAACACAATTACAAGGACTGCATGCCTTTGGCTACAGCAACAAGACGCAGACTGTTCCTTGACTCCTACAGTTGG
Organism: Ctenopoma kingsleyae; assembly: GCA_032353495.1. Lineage (NCBI taxonomy): Eukaryota > Metazoa > Chordata > Actinopteri > Anabantiformes > Anabantidae > Ctenopoma > Ctenopoma kingsleyae. The sequence continues at coordinate 3,689,239 of JAUBNQ010000011.1, read as the reverse complement.
ATTATGTGCTTGAGTGTAAGTGTGTCAAGGTGTCAGATATGTGTGTTCGGTGGCCATGTGCATGCACCTGTACATGTGCTTGTGGGGAACCTTGTTTGCTTCAGGGCTACTGTGGTATTCTGCTCAATGCTAACTTACTTAAGAGGCTTTCCAAAAGACACTTTCAAGGAAATGAAGAGGAGTGAAAAGATTTACTTTATTTACTGTACATTTTTTGTGTTAAGTAAAAAATGCCAGCACTTGTCTTTAGTTATGATGTGTGTTAACGTTCTAAATTGCTGTAAAATACACTGGTGCTTTAGAATGTCATTTAGCTAGATGAAAATATATTTCTACATTATCCAATATCAATAGAATAGTCTTTTATAAAGTCCCATATAGTGTCTCAAGTGATCTGTATGAACAGATGTTGGCTGTCAATTATCAATTAGTAATGTAAATATGCATAGATGATGTGTGTGACAATCTGTATTCTGTTTAAAGAAAACCATTTGTCAGATTACACTGACACTGGTAACACCAGTTACACCACATCCAAACACAAAATCATATTTTTTTGGAAATTATGTTACTGAGGCTATAAATCAAGAGTTGCTGTTGATGCTGGAACTACACACATATCACTTTATACTGATTATTACTCGCTCCTACTTTATATAGTGCTGTAAAAAGTGTTTGCCCCCTCCATTTATTTCTTATTTTTTGCTTATGTGTCACATTTAAATAATTCAGATCATCAAACAAATTTTAATATTACACAAAGATAATGATTATTTACAAAATGTAGTTTTTAAATGATGATTTCATTTATTAAGGGAAGAACAGCTGCCCAAACCTGCCCGGTCCTAAAAAAATAATTGCCCCCTAAATCTGCCAAAATGATTGCAGTTGTTGCTGCTAAGGGTGACACCACCCGCAGCAACAACTGCAATCATTTTGGCAATCAATTTTGATTCACTCTTCTTTGCAGAATTCTTTTAATTCAGCTACATTGGAGGGTTTTCAAGCATGAGTGGTCTGTTTAAGGTCATGTCACAACATCTCAATCAGATTTCAGTCAGTACTTTGACTAGACCATTCCAAAACCATTTTGTTTTTGTGCCATTCAGAGGCACATTTGCTGGTGTGTTTCAGATCATTGTCCTGCTGCAGAACCAAAGTATGTTTGTGCTTGAGGTCTTTGACTGTTGGGACATTGCCCTTTAGGATTTTCCGGTAGAGCACAGAATTCATGGTTCCATCAATTATGGCAAATTGTCCAAATCCTGAAGCTGCAAAGCAGCCCCAGACCATCACACTACCACCACCATGCTTGACTGTTGGTATGATGTTTGTTTTTTTTATGAAATGCTGTGTCAGGCAGGTTTGGACAGTTTTAATAAATAAAATCATCATTAAAAAAGAACTTTTTGTATTTACTCAGGTTATCTCTGTTTAATAATAAAATTATTTTGATGATCAGAATCAATTAAGTGTGACAAATATGCAAAAAAAATCAGAACAGGGCAAAGACTTTTCGCTATATATTTTATAAATAAATATAATTTTTTTATGCAATTTCTGGTTTTGTTTTCTATAATATTTCAGTGCAAAGAAAGGAGTCATCAAGTGACAATCTTAATAATTTTATTTGATCATTTCTTGTATAAATTCTTTTCAAGATTCATTTGAAAAGTATCACCAAGAGGCTTACAATTTTACATGTAATTTGTAACAGTAGAAAAAACAAGAGTAAGCACGGTTCTTTACTGTATACTTGTACTCTACTTTATTTATCATACTGGAGATATTCAGCCACCTATTGTTAATTTAATTTAATAAACAGCCCCTGTCAGTGAACCAAAAAGATTACAAATTTATAATGGAAACAAATTTTCTTTCGTAACTCAATAAATAAATAAATATTCTAAGTATGTAGTTTTACTTAAGTATGATTTTGTATGAGATTTCTGAGATTTTCTGGTGAATATTAGGATTTCCAAAACACCAGTACCTGCTTCAGTAAGACAAACAAGCAAACTCAGTGTCTCCTTGACCGTCTGCTCTGACATGTTCCCCAGAGGGCGTTCTGTGAACTGGAAAGACTCTGTAAATGTCAGGCCCACTAGCTGAGACCTCCTTGTGTCTGCTGGCTTCTTTTGAAAAGAGCTAATAAATCCAACAAATCAACAAGAAAAGGGTGAACAGTTAAAAGTACTCAAGCAAGGAAGTGAAGAACTACTGCACACTGAAGACAGAGCTAAGACATCTACATTTTTATTCCTCATCATAATGTTTGACTACATAAAAGAATTCAACTCATTGACTTGTGTGTGCAAACTGTTTTTTATGCTTCTGATTTTTTTGTTGTACGGCCCATTTCCTGGCTTTAGTTAAGAATAGCGTTCTGTACCACTGTCTTGTAAAGGAGCTAATAAAACCTTGCCACATTTTGGGAAACTTTGAAGTGCCAATGGCAAAGAAGAATTTGAAATGTGAAAGAGGTTAAGTGATACTATTGGACAGCTGCAATGTAAATGCAGCAATGGTAATGTCACCTCCTGTTTTAATCTTTACATTTAGCATCTAGATGTTTGTTAGTTTTGGTGAATAAATTAACATAGTTTCTCTCTTGTCATGCTGTATTGTGAATTTTATTTAAACCACTAAAAAGCATATGTGGTTAATTTGCCTGATGAAGGTACCATGGATCCAATTATGAGTAGCCATGAGCTGTCTGTCTTCATTGTTAGATGTCACATAAAGTGTACGATATAATAGGATGGATTAAATCACAAATTAAAAAAAGCATTTTAATGTAATATTTTGTGAATGTGCAGCTACTACCCCAGAATGGGATACTGCTGTATTTTAAAGAAACATGTTCATGCTTTAACTGAGAAGGTCACTAAGTCCTCGGTCATGTTAGCAGCCTCTGAACGTTGAGGTGGGGGTGGAATGATGTGTTGTGGTATGGGGCATGTGTGCTATACTGTGCCATAATGCTCGCTGAATTGCAAAGGTGCCTTGAGGTGCTTTTTGCGCATTATCATCAAGATAAATAACACACTTATTTAACCACTGTCAAATTATGAACCTCTAGTGAATGGTTAAGCTGTTCATTTGCAGTAACACTGTCAACAATTAGCACAGATTAAGGTTTAAAGGCATTTTAAACAATATATTAATAAAAGGTTTATTTACATAAATATTACAGTTTATAATTATTATAGTTGTAGCACTAAATCTGATTTGAAAGGGTTAAAGATATTCATATTTTGGCACAGGTTTGCATTGCAGTGTCTACAGTATATTTCAGGCATAGTGATTGTCACTTGCCTGTTCTCCCAGGCTTCTCAGCTCCACACAACACCCTGTCTGTTACCTACGTTTTGAAGCACCAAAAGCAGGGTAAAAAATACAAGAAAGAAACCAAAGAATATATTCTTAACACTAAATGAATAAGAAGTGCTTTTGGAATGTGCCTTATACTTACATTTCTAGTTTATAATAACACTCAACACGGATGTCTGAGAATCTTCATTGACATGTTTTATGTTATTTTTTATTAAAACCCTATCCTACAAAAGCTTTCTGCTGTCAGCCAAGAAATAGTCTGACACTTAACCACTTGTAAAAAGACAGCTTTTCATTTTTAGACAAGACATAAAGTGTTATTGGTGAGATTTAGACATACTAGGCTAAACTTTTGTTTTGAACAATAGCTACAGCAATAGCATCAATTAGAAACCTACGGATGAAACCTCACTGGGTTTTTGTCAGGAGCACATTGTACATAACACAAAGCAAAATCATCGTATTTTATTATAAAACCAACCAGCTCTGATTTTAAAACAGCATACCAGCCAGAAAAACCACTGCACAGCATTGCTTAGATGAGTCAACAAATAATGAACTGCTGAGTTAACTTCCAAATCAAACATGCCCTATGGTACAGGATTTACACTGTATTATAACACTCAATTCCAGTGTTACACTAATTAAAAGGTCTGATGTGTATGTATGTGTGTTGGTCCTAATTAAACCACTGCCTCACAGGAGTTATTTTCACTGGCCGTCTCTTCAACCTCTACGTGTAATTAAGACCAGATGCAAACTGCCTGAGAGGTTTGTCAGTAAAGAATATTGATGGGACCCGAGAGAGAGAGCGTGAGCGTGAATGTGTGTGAATGTGGACATTTGTCCATGAAATGATTAGAGGAACAGATCAATAAAGGTCAGTTAGGCAATTGACATAGCCCCTCGCTGTCAAGCATTTTTCATTTCTTTTGCAAGCCTCTGTTTCGATTTACTCCTCCTCCTCCATTTCTGTCATTCCCTCACCTCGTTTTCCAACAATGTATTTATCTTTTTCAGTCTCTACTTCTTATTTCAGTCTGATTGTGCAACAAGACTTGTCCAAATGCAAATGTTTATGACAATAACAAGACACTGCTGAGCCAGGGCTACAGTGCTGCAGGCGGCAGACAGTAAACACAACCAGCCAGCTACGATTATCACTCTGCTGTTTCCTCCGAAAGCACAGTCTGAAATTTTATATTCTGCTAAATCTCAAATGACTTTAACATTCGACCAAAAGACAGGTTTCAAGGTCTATACTTCTTTTATTTTTCAGTAGTAATAGAATTTTTTTTCTGCTCTACTAACGCAATAGAAGGCAACCTAGTTGGTCTGTGACTGTATATAGTAGAAAGAAACTTACCTTGTGTACATTTTTGAAGTAATTTTGTTTTCCATCAGTATTTCAAGCTCATTTTAATCCCACAGCGTCACATAAAGATGCTGCCCACTTGGTGTCTCAGTACAAACACTAAGGGTAAGCCACAGTATTGAGACAAGATGCACAGGAATCCAGGAAGTCCTTATTTTATCTTTTAACTTAACCTAACCCTAAGCCACTTGTCTTTGTGCAGTAAAGTCAATCAAACCCTGATGTTTTTCAGCAGAAATACTGTATTGTTAATTGTACCATGTTCACCATCTGAGTTTAGCATGTTACCATGCTAAGTAGATTAAAACTTTGACCTAAGAGTGGTACCATGGCTCTTATCATGTGCATTTTTGTCTAGTCCGAGTCTGCAAGCCCAAGTTTAAATGAGTAGTTGTTCTAATGTACTAAGAAAACTAAGAAATAAACATATATGGACATCATAGCACTGCTAAAAAACTAATCTAGTGACCAACAATAGTGGCCTAAAACCTTTGCACAGTACTATATATAACTTTATTAATGGTCCTTCTATTCATTTATTGATTTCTTTTTTTTTTTGGTTATTATTTTTGGCATTTTAGCCTTTAATCAATAGCTTGACAGTGAGAGAGGTAGACAGGAAACATGGGGTGAAAAAAGGGTTTGACATGCAACAAAGATCCCCGGCCCAGGTCGCGAACCAGCGATGTTGCATTTATGTGGCATGTGCACGAACCTCTAGGCACTCTTCATTTATTGATTTCTATTATTAATAATTAAAGTGTTTGTTCAGTATAAGAAAAACCAAAGACACAACCTTTAATATTCTGATGTGATATATCAATACATAATGAACATTTGCATATGCAAATTGCCAGGAACAGCAAATAAGTGTTTTTAATCTCTGTATCTGATCTTTAATCTATAGCTCATGTCAATCTGTTAATGTTCAAAATTAATAATAATTACACATAATTATTTCTAATGATAAAATCATTGATTTCAGACCAAAGGTTAGTACGTTCTTACATTATGTTATAATCATAGGCCAAATACTACATTCTACAGGGGTGATCAATCAGATTTTTGCAAGGGCCTGTGCCACCCCTCTGGTCTCACCCCTGTACAAAGCAGGCCAAGGTCTTGAATTTTAATTCCTGTGTAGTACATTGTGTGTTAGAAACATTAATAGCAGGGCGCAGTAGCCCATGGTTTACTGTACATCTAGTATTGTTTTCTTTCTGAGATATGAAAAGAGGAAGAAATGTGGTTTGTTTTATATTTCATGAAATCAATAAGTGCCTTCACATGAAAGCTGCATTAACTCATTCAAGTTTTTGTGTGTTTTTACCTCTGAATAAAAAACAAGTCAAATTTCGGGCCACCTTGTGCTTTTCACATGTTCATAGTACATCATTTTAGCCACATTAAAAAATAAAAATTAATAGTGTCACTTTTGCAAAGACTTAATAGAGGTGGGCACAAGCGTGTCTTTTAAAAGGTTATTTTCAGACTGGGTTGCAAAATGAGTAATGTCTGTGCTCCTTTCATCTGCAAAAATAAATGCTGTGCTTTTTGGTGAACCCAGAAAACACTATTGCTCTCACACAGAAATATTTATCACAAAGACTAAATCAATGTTTCAACAAGGTAATTCAGATAGACAGGATATCTTTTTAAATTCAATTTTTTGTGTTGTGTCTCTGTGTGACTGCACATACTCTGCACAGATGAAAATCATTCATTGACACGCTCAAGGACACTAGTGTAAAAGTCAGCCCTCTCCATCGTCTCTGTGGATGTTTTGGTTTTCTTTTTATATAACCTAAAAACATATCATTCCACTTTATTCCACGTCAGAAACTTAGCAAACCATTAATCTTAATGTACTTTGCTGAGGGAAACAACATAATCTAGATTCCCACTGGAAGTTGTCCCCGGATCATGCGAAGGGCAGTACATGGGACCAACTGAGGTTTATCAATGAGCTGTTTTTAGGTGCTATGGGGATCCGATGAGAACTCTCACAGTGATGACATACAAATGTGTGTGTATTTGGCTCCATATGTCTCCATAGACTCTTCCCTGGTAAATAAACAGTTCCATAAAACATGCACATTTGATGCAGACGATCTGGGTTTTCCCTTTTTATCAGCTGTCAGGGGGTATTGTGCAGAGGATGTGTAGATAATGAAAGCTACATTTATATTGCACATGTCAAAAACTGAAGTAATTCAAAGTGAAAAACATGATAATGAAAAAGAATGTAAAACAGACTCATTTGAGTAGACCAGTAGATATCAATACATAACAGCTATAATGCAGTGAAATTGCAGTAATAAGTTGTGAGTGCACATTTAAGTTCATCATGAAGTTGGTTCCATCTGTGCACAGCTTCATCCTGCTTGGTTATGACTCCAGGTCCTACAGTCTGACTGCTTCCTAAGGATCTAAGAGCCCTGCTGGGTTTAAATTGTTTGAGAAGGTCATAAATGCACTTTGGTCCCATACCACATGAGATTTATGTAACCAGTAGCCAGTGTAAAGATTTAAGAACAGGAGCAATAAGCACAGTTCTTATGGTTCTTGTTAGAACTGTAGCTGCAGCTTTCTGAATGAGCTGAAGTTGTCATTAGTCCACGCTGATAGAGATGAAGCCATGAATGACCTTTTCTTATCTTCTGCAAATCTCATCTTTATCTGGACATGAATTCTTGCTCTAACATTCAGATCATAAAATATTTTAGCTATGGCCCTTATGTGCTCATTGCAATGATAGAGTGAATCTACGGCCACAGTCGCCTAATGATGGAGCTAAGTAAATCTGGGTGTTGTCGGCGTAGTTGTGGTAACAAACGTTATTGTCATGTATGATTTGGCCTAAATGGAGCACATACAAGTTGAATCCCAGTAGTCCTGGGATCAGACCCTGGAGGATTCCACGCCATAGCGATCCACATAGATTAATGATAATCAGCATAGCCTCTGCCTTTAAAGAGGTGTATATGTGTATATTCTGTTTAGTCAAAGTAAACTGGAAATATGTTGTTTCCTGCACAGAACACATACACTGTGCTGCAAAATTAACTTACTGTGTCTGTCAAGCTTTATGTTTAAGCATAAATATACAAACATGTCACAATATACAGTGTATGTATATTTTAACTGTGTACGTCTGATTTCACATAGAGACATTGCATTTAAACAACACTGTTGGAAGGAAGAACTTATTATATTTTTTAACATATCCTAACCCTAACCCAGTGGTCACTGTGCATTGTGCAAGTCAATCAAACTATGACGTTTGCGCCTGTACTCATTCCCGTAGTGTCCAGCGTCACATTCTGCCACTTTGTCAAGCTCACTGGCATGCATGGTGTCCCACTGACTCCAATATTAATCTACATGGAGCAATATTTTATACCCAGAGCAGTTGATCCAGGTGAGTCCAGAACGCATTGAGGTTTGACATTGCTATTGGACAGATTTTCTGCATGAATGTATTCCTTGGGAGGAAAATGTTTTTTCCCCACTGTTGACTCCATGTTCAAAGTTTTCTTTTATTAATATCAGAAATACTTATACAACAAAAAACAGGAGGCTCTTTAAAAATGTATCTATGCAATGGGTTTTTGTGATGGTCTTCAGTTTTAATTATTTCATCTCTGTATCTGAGAAACTGTCAGTTTTTGGGGAAAACAGAGCACTGTGAAATAT
>JAUBNQ010000011.1:3645225-3659812 GCA_032353495.1 Ctenopoma kingsleyae | reverse complement strand
CACCTGGACAATAACAATTCCTTTGTCAGGATGCTGTTCATCGACTTCAGCTCTGCTTTCAATACGGTCATCCCCTCGGCCCTGGTCACCAAACTCATTGACCTTGGCATCCCTGCCTCCCTCTGTAACTGGACACTGAACCTCCTGACCAACAGACCCCAGTGTGTAAGGCTCAACAACCTCACCTCCTCCTCACTGACTCTGAACACTGGCATCCCACAGGGCTGTGTGCTCAGCCCACTCCTCCACTCACTGTTCACCCATGACTACATTCCTGTACATGGCTTCAACTCCATCATCAAGTTTGTGTTGTACTAGTACCTGTACTATGTATAATGACAATAAAATCTAATCTAATCTAATCTAGCTCAGTGACAATTTGTTGCTTTCTAAACACATGTTTAGGAGTACAACTGCACCTGTTGTTCTCAACTAAATTAGTAAATTGTAAAACAAAACTAACACCTTTTAATGACTTTTCACCACATCATTTCCGGTTGCTTCTAACAGCTGCATTTCAGAGACTGAAAATATCAGACTGAAACCCAGAGCTTTATATTACTTTTCTTTAGACCAGTCATATTCTCACTCGCCACTCTTACTGACATTTTAGCTTCCTTCCATGATTTGTCTATATAAATACCTCATTAATAACTACTGTGGGTTTTAGCAGATCAACCACTGTGTGCAACGTTTTACAAGCTTTTCCATGTTGCTTGAGTTCCAGAACAGAGACTAATTTACACTGATATACATAATAATGCTGAACAGGGTTTAAAAACTAATTACAGGACAAAAATAAATGTCTTTTGTCAGGTGCGCTGTTAAAAATAATTCAGTCAATTTACTTTCAGTCTAAAATTACACTGCACATGGCCAGAAAGATCCTGGGCAACTCCACACCATGTGTTTTACTCTCCACTGAGCACAAGGTGGGATTTCAGTCAGTTTCACAGTGATGTTGAGAAAGTGCATTTAGTTGCACCTTCTGAATAAAATACTGCCTGACGCACTCGGTTATTCATTAATACCCGTCAGCGATGACTCACACTGGTAGCTCCATATGTGTCAACTCCACCAGTTTAACTTGCTGAAGATCTGTGCAAATAATCATGTGTTTGTCATAGTGTTTCAAAATTTGTCATTATTTTAACACTTGGTATCCACTAGTTTTTTCGATTTAATTTTTCTCACAGTAATCAACAGAATACATTTTCAATTTCAACAAATCATACAGATTCATTTTGACAAATTTTGGACTAATTTAAATAAAATGTATCACAAACTAAATATTTGCTTCTACAAGCTTTTTACTAAAACCTATTTTAGATGTGGCACGATAAGTTGAAGAGAAATGAACTGTATAATGACGTGGTTTCTGTGACCTCTATGTCAAAACTTTGTTAGTCATTCACTTTTTGCTCATTTTATTGAAAAAACTGTTGTAGTTTTATACAGTATCCAGTAAGTATTCACACACTGTACTTTCTAGAAGCTTTTTTGGCAGCAGTTATGAGCTTTGAGTCTTCTTGGATAATTTGAGTAATTTATTGTTCTGGATGTATCCTGGTGGCTTCAAACTTCTTCCAATTCCCAATTATTAAGGCTACTGTGCTCCTGACATGCTGTATGAATTATATACACAGGTTTGTATGTTTCTAAATGTCTTGTACAGAGGAAGGGTGGGTACAGAGTCCAGCTACTACAACTACTGCACAAGTCCATATTATGGCAAGAATATAAAACATATTGTTCTATTGTATTATTGTTATATACATATATAAGTTAAACATAATGAAAATTTAAAAAAAAACACTGAAGGAGAAGGTGTGTCCAAACTGGTAGTGTAGATTTGCAAAAATTTGTTTTCATATTGTCAGAGAGTAGATGTGTTTTTTTCAGTTTCTAAATAAATTTAGAAAAGGTGCAAAAAGAAAAGTGATCTGAATATGTTCCAGAGCAGCTTTGGAACAGTTTTTGTCAAACTGCCAAGACTGATGCATTCACCCAACAATACTGATGTTCTGGAAGTGTCAAGTCAAGAGATTTAAAAAAAAAAATTAACCAGACTTACTGACACAGGCTGAAGGTCGCCACTTCTTTAGCTGCTTCTGCTATTTTGACTCACAGACAGCAAATAACTGTGCAATGTAATTTTCATTATATATTACTCCTGTTATTTAGGACCATTGGAAAAATGTGTTTTTTAATTTATTTTCTATTATTTTCTGTTATTTTTGTGGAGTACTGATTGCTGTCACCTATGATTCAGTGTGTGCGTTAAGTGGGGGGATGCTCCTTGCACACAGTGGGGAAGTCCCAGCACAGACAGTGACCTCATACTCAAATTAGCTTCCATATTGAAATACAGGCCAGGTCTCATTCTCATCTTCAAACCACAGATTCTCACACCGCTTCTTCATCTCGCCAGGTGAGTAATCTCTCAGAACACAGTTTTCAAGCCATAGCAGGTACAAACTGCAAACAGAACGTTACATTTTAAGGATTTGCGGACAGCATTTTTGGTTCAGGTGACACTCGAACCTACAATATCAGCCAGCGTTTCAGTTTCTAACCAGTATGGTAGTGATAAACACAAGAGTTGAAGGCTTGGCTCTTAATTTACCCTTTGATTCAAATGCAATGCTGTATTCAGTTAAATTCGCACACAGACACGGAAGTAACAGAAGGCAACATTAAAAAGCTCAGTATCTCAAAATGGAAAAAAGGTAAAATACGCAACCACAAAATTCTTTATAGAGACATAACAATGCAGAAGTAAATGACAGGCAGGTAACTGTAAGTGATGATTTTGATTACTACAGAAATATGCAAGTATTTGGCATATTAGCGATATGCAAAAAAGTTTTATATGATACTTGCGCACGGGCTGTACATGAAATGTGAAAAGCTGAGTAACAGTGAGTTCTGATCATCAGGGCGTGACAAATTTACTCAAGAAGAAATAAGGCTTACAATTCCGTATGTGAAAGCAGTGGAGGGTGGAGGAGTTCTAGATCTGTGTGTCTTTCACAGTCCACCGACTCAGCACTCGCCAGAGCGAAGAGGACCGTGTTGGTGAACAAAGACAAGAATTCTGAAAGGATGGAAATTTCTGAGTTGCAGCAAGGGGTGGCATGTTGCTGATAGCCCTTTACCTCTGCATAACAACGGTGCCTTCTTGTTTTAGAGCAAACATTACACGACACAAGTATTAAAACACCACCTTTTGAAGCAAAAGCAAAAAAGAGTTTTCACAGTGTAACAGACTCTCCCCAAATCACTGAGTATTCACCAAGTAGTAGGTTTGTCCTCACGTGCAGTAGCGCACCTTAATGCAGCTCATGCTTTTGTCTTAGATCTTACACAGTTAAAGTAATATTGTAATATCAAATATCATTTACCAAGATATGGCAGTTCTATAGAAGAGATTATACACACAGGCCTACTATGCAACAGCACAATATCATAATATAACATAGTAACAGCATACTATGGTATAGTGCAGCATACTATATACCTATAATACAATAATCATTTTACTTCACTATAGTACAGTGCAGTATAACATGATGCATTGAAAAAACGTGTAATATACTATAGTATAGCACAACATGGTATTTTATGTGTATAGTATGTGTGTGATATGAAGGATAGTACACATAAGTACAGTACATCTATCTATATATCTAAAGTGCATGAAGTATATTAAAGCAATTCATCAAACTGTGGTATATTGTATAGGTACACCTGTCTAAATTCTAATGCAGCAGTCCTGTAATCCACTTGTCCAACCCACTTCACATCAGTAAGGGTTGAGGCGTGGGCATGTGAAGACTATCATGAAATAAAAGTGTCATTAAACTACCTTTTTTGACAATTTTTACAACACAACAATTAAAACAAATTATAATTAAATTATGTTAATATATGTATATTGGTTCATCCATCATTTCTTTCCAGGATTATTTATAAGATAAGAAAAAATTATGTTATAATTAGTATTTAGCTACTATCGAACATTTTGTAATATTGATAATGACATGATATAGCTATTTCCCGCACTTATCGCTTTATGTGACTGTGTTGTTGTTTGTGTCTGTCAGTGTGAAGGTTATCAGGGCTGATGGGTGATAAGTGCCATGAGGGGGAGCACTACGATGGCTTGTTAAGAAAATGCATGCAGTGTCGTTTAGCATGCCAACAACCACGTGTAAACGGCAGATGCATCAGTTACTGTGGTGAGAATACGTATGCATACATAGAGATAAGGACAGTGGTATAAGACTTTCAATACTCAGTTGTGATCCTATGAAATTCAAAGTCAAACTTAATCTGCAGTATTTTTAGAGGTGATCTTATTTGTCATACTTATACATGCTTCTCATAGCGTGTCACAGATTTAGATAGAAAGTTAGTCAATTATGGACAAAACCGTTGATTGATGTAATTACAGTAGTCAACTGAACTTTTGCTTCCGTCAGTTTTGCTTTACTTGCTGAACACAGTGGTGAAATCATAATCCGGGAAAGAGTTATTCATAAAACTGTGAATGTGATGTTACATAAACAGGACAACTTATTTATTTTCATTAGATTTTGTCTACCTCTCCTGACTGCCTTTCCCATGTCCTCCTGCATTAGAGTCTGCACATTGCAAGGCAGTGCCTGGCCACTTCTATGACCGGCTGCTGAAGAAATGTATGTGGTGTGCTGATGTTTGTGGCAGACATCCAGCAGAATGCTCCCAGCACTGCCAGAGTGAGTACTGAACGCGCTGACCCGGCATACAGTTTAGTCAATTATTTTTTTGCTTTCTTTTTTCTGTTACTTCTTTGGTTTTGTGAGGCATACATGTTGGGGTTTAGTGCAGTTTTAGAAATGTAGTTTTCGGAACAAAAGTTGGCAAACTAGCAAAGTTTAATGGCAAACAAAGAACTCTGATAAACAAAAATTTAATACTGTAGATTCAGAACGACTCACAGTGACAGGCTGTTTTGCTGCTAGTGGACCTGGTGGATGGAATAATAAAGGAGGAGTAGAATTCTTCAGCATATAGCCTCAATCCATTGACTAGACGGCTGAAACTTGGTCACAAATGAGTGTTCTGGCTGGCTAATGGAAAAAGAAAAAGTCTTTACCTCTACTTTATGGAAAATATGTGGGCTGCACTTGAAAGTCAGGTCTGTGCCAGTAAACCTCAAATAAAGTAAACTCTGTGCCTGAAATTCTCGTATGTAATTAAAAGTTAGTCAAAGTTCAAAGAAATCATTTTACAGTTTCCCCATTTACAATGTGTCTGTTACCAGAAAAGAAAAAGGGACTTGCAATATTAAATATATTTAATTATTATTGATGGTAAGTCACGCAACACCTGTGGCCACACAAACTATTGAATCAATTGAAACAAAGTAAGTTTAGAGGTTAGACACTAAAATATACAGACAAATTAATATTAACTAATGTTAATAAACATGCCCAGTCTAATTTTTTATCTAAGTTTATAAGTCTACTGCCCAGAGTTAGATAAAATATGCAAAGTTTAAAGGTTCGAATATGAAAATCCTTCAGAGTCAATGACTGTCAGCTGATATTGACATTAGCAGGAGGTTTGTATCTTGTATTCGCCCACCTTCACCTCAGTCATTTTAACTTTTCTGTGTTAGGGGGCTCTGTTTTTCTTTCTCTCTTTCTCCAGTCTGGTCTTCAATAACCCAATCATAGATATTCTGCCCTCTCCCATCACTTTGACAAAGGTTGTTTTTTGTGTTGCTAGTGCACAGAACTTTCTTTTTTGCACGTTTTTGCAAAGTGCCTCTCTGTTTTTTAGGTCAGGGGTTTACGTCTTGTCCCATCATAACAGGGTTTTTATTAACCGTGTTATTGTACAGATTGACATAAACAAGATGTCCGTGAACGATGATAAAGAAGCCCGATGGAAAATTCCTCGGTATCTACTAGTAGTCGGAGGCGTTTCTACAGCACTTACTGTTGTCCTGAAGGTCTTTTCTGTGATCTAGATGACCAAAATCATATTCTGCTCATTGTTCCCCAGCTACGCCATCTCCTATGATCAATAAAATGATCCCAACACACATGCTGAATTCCAGAGAGCTCTCAGTGAGGACAGCCCTGGAAGACTCCAGTATCTTGGTCTACTCCCTGTTGGCCTTGTGCATGGTGATGGTGATTTCTAGCTTGTGTATAGCCTTGGCAGTCTTTCCAAGAAGATCCAAGGACAAACCATCTAAGCTGGGACCCAAGAAGGCTAACCACAAACAGGAGGGTGTAGTCAAGCTAGGCCAGGAGGTTGGCCAGCTACGTAGCCAGCAGAGCTCCAATGGTTAGTGTACTGTTATTACCAATACCGGCCCAAATGAATGCAAACCATGAGTTTACTACCTGGAATAAAACATCAGTTAGTCAAGTAAAGAGTAAAAAGCAGTAAAAGTATGAATAAGTCCCTCTAAGTCTGTTTAACGTCAAATAATGTTAAAAAAAACTATATTAAAATATCAAGGGATCTGCTTTATATCTTCTGTGCCAGTATGTACCCACTACCCTTTCTGTCTATAGCTTTTGTAACAAGTTCAAGCCGCCCCACTGACCGCGAGCCATCGGACGACTCTAGCCCAACAGAGACCTGCGTGTGCGTCCATTGTTTCCCTGATCTGAAAGCACTAGGGCAGGGCCACGAGAGCCCACTCAAAGCACCTTTCACTTTCTACCAGCAAGCTGTCCTCCACAAAGCCCAGATTCAAAAGGAGGCTCCTCTCTGGACTGAGGATAACCTGTACACCTCTGGAATGGAGGTCCATGAGGAGGCAGCAGAGGGATGAGGAGCATTCATTTTCATTCACTGTATCATGAAAATCATTTCCATGATGTTTTTGTTGTTTTCTGGATTAAGAATACTGAGAGACTACTGTGTACTATCTAGTTGTGTCCTTTACCTAACACAGAGTGTATATTCATATCAATGGTCAGTTAGCTGTCACTTGCAGTTTTTGAAAATGTACAACTTTTAACGGGAGGCATGAGGCAATCAAAGAATCAACGAATCAATGAGGCAATGAATTCATCGCTTTGCAATCTGCTTGGTTTGCAAAACTGGTTGTTATCATTGCATTTCATGCTTAACTTTATAAAAGCTTGCAGTATTAATCTACTAAAAAGTTACAATTGGATGTACAGTTTTGCTCTTCAGCCCTACTTGTTTTATCAAAGGAAAAGATCCCAACACACCCCAGTGACAAAGAGGTAAGAACACGGAGAAACTGGATGAAATCACTAAAGAACCAGTCTGAACAAACAGCTTTGTTCTAGTAACAAAAGTGGCACAGTGCCAAACTATAGGTTTCGCTCACCTACACAAGCTCAACAACAAGCTTTGTTTAAAGTGTTTAAATGTACGACTCACACTCATTTTCCACTAAAACAAGTGAAACACTCCATACATAAAAATACATTTCAAATACAATAATTTGAGTAATACTGTAGGTATATCTAAACTATAATCTAAATAAAAAGACAGCAGTAAAGAACAAATGACCAAGAGTTTGTTAGTCTACAGAATATCTTGTGGTGGTAGTATAGTGAAAGACTCAGTAGGGAGGAACTTTCCATCTGAAGTGTTGCACATCAGTTTTCCTGAAAGTAATCAGTATGATTTCCGATACCACCACTGGGAGTCGCCAAAGTCTATTAATTCCTTTACTGCGCCTATAAGTTCATAACCACCAAATCAAAGACCCCTTTTGCATCTGGTTTTAAAAATTGTCTTGGGTGAATATTAAATACAATTGTAAACAACCACCAAGACAGATCTTGCTGAGGTGCTCTGGGATGCATTTGACTACATTTCTCTTGTATAAATGCTAATGCGTCACAGGCATGGTCATTGCAGGAAAGAAAGTAATCACACGAAAGCACACGTAACCATGCAACAACGTCACTAACCGGACTGTTCTATGCAAGTGCAAAGAAACTATTTATGGCAGTTTCCTGCTGATATTCGTAGCTCCTAGTTACATACACCATTTACAGAGTTAATATACAATAAGATATGTTGATCCACACAGGTAAATGGCTACTGTGTTTGTATACAGTAGTATTGACAGATGCATCAAATGTCAAAGAAACAATCCAACGACCACATTTGAAACTACTACTATAATTCTTCTGTATGGAAATGGGAGTTACATACTATAGGTATATTCTGACACACTGACTGTGCATTCAGATGTTCTTATGTTAAGAAATGGACAATCAAGAAATATAAGAAATGCAGACCAAAATCCATCCCAACAGCAGAAATTGATCTGATGTGTCACAATAAACATATGGTGTTTCCATGCAGCCTCTATGCATTAATGAACTGATGCACACCTACTCCTATGATTTGATTATGATTATGATGACATCTAAATGTGGCCACACTGCCTAAATTGCCTCTTCGCACATGAAAAAAATTCTGTAGAAGCACATAGTGACTTTAATGTTGTGGTGGCCAGGAACCAAAAATGAATGTTAAAGATCAACAGGGGTTGCTGGATGCGGGGCTACATAGCAGCAGACTAGTCCAAGAGCCCGTGCTGACCCGTCCACCACCTGGATGTTTTGATGCTGTGACTGATCAGTATTACCAGTACTGGCACAAATATGTATAAATATGGTGTGTACATGTGTAATATGACTATAAAACTATATTTTGTTCTACACATATCAATGACAATAAACAAGATTCCCAAAGGAGTTTACAGATATAGATTTTCTTTATTTGAGTGTTTTTCCATCACCGTGTCCAGTTCTTGCAGCAGTTATATGTGAGGAATGACTGACCGGGTCAAGACTAGTTTCTTCTGATTACGACGCCATGGCCCGATCCAGCAATATAGAAGAACAAATAAATTCTGAAGTTTCATCATTTTTCTCTTACATACAAACTGTACATATATACTTTCACATACATCGTCACCATGTGGGAAAAAAAAAAAAAAAAAAATCCTATCAAAATGTGATACCCAGCTCAGACGGCATGCTGAATGCAAGTACTGATTCAGTACACGAACATACGGTACATACGCACGCGCACGACACACGTGCATACAAACAGAAACACATACACGCTCGTTTTTCTCTTTACACGCAATAACACATTTTAACACACATACACTGAGCGTTTTTGTTTTGTTTTTTTTAACCCCCCCCCCCCCCATCTCAGGCTCATACATGTGCGCATACACACACACACACACACACACAAACGAAGAAATAAAGCGACATGCTGCGGACGGTTAAGAACAACAGGATCAAGCTGCTGATAACACCCTTCTTTTTTCTTTCATTTCTTTTTCTGCCATTTACCAGAAACAGCGTCACAACATATCTGAAACATGAATATTTTGCCTCTTCAACGTTCAAAAATCTGACCAAAAACAAACAAACAAAAAAGCCAAATTAAACAAAGCCGCCATAGCAGCAGTTTCATGAAAATTATCAGCACTTTTTTTTTGCTTTTGTGTACAAAAATGATAACATGATTGACGGCAAAACGTAACACCGACTAATAATGTGAGAGTTTAGGGAGAATGCAAAAAGGTAAACCAACATTGTAATTACATTATGTATAAAAATATAATATTCAATGTGCACTATGCAATCTATCATCAACCCCCTCAACTGCAACAAGCTTGGGAGGCACAAGAAACAGATCCTTCACTTACACGTCTTTGCTAAAAGAAGAATTTGCTAAAAGAATGTGACTCACAAACAAACTCACGAGTAATGCAGAGAATAGCAAGTCGCTCTATACAATGTTCATAATACCATTTGCCACCCCCTCTTTTTTTTTTTTTGCTATCAGAAAAAAAATGCATAACAAGATAACTTCCATTCCTGCAATATTTGGTCATTTGAAGGAGTGTGAGTGTTTTAGACAAACGTATTTGTGTCTAGAAAGTCGCTCGTTTCAATCTTTTTGGGTAAATTGAGTCTTGAATGCCAGTGAAAAGTTGTGGCTCCACTTCTTGGAGCAGGAGGTTAGTGGACAGCATTTGTGATCAAGTAAACCTTACCTAGAGAAAAAAGAAAACTCCTGTCCTTCTGTGTCTAGAAAAAAAATAACAAAAAAGGAATATAACACTACTTGTGTGTCGTTTTAAAGCAAGTGCAGACAGATTTTGCAGTAATTTCTTTCTTATAGCAATCTAACACAATTGTTTTCTTCTTCATCCCCTGAATTCCAGTGCAAAATCTTTGCGAGAATGCAATACTCCCTCAGGACCCAAACAAAACTCTTTTTGCATTTTGTTTGGTTCTTGAATGTTTGCTCCGTCTCACACTGCAGACAGTTCGTTCTTCAATGTCACACAGAGGAACTCCAAAAGTATGTAGTAATGTTGGTTCCACTTTAGACTTGGAACCTAAGAGTGACTTATGGAGGCCTGGGTTTCTCTTTCCTTGCCTCTTTCGTCACTCTCATTACCTGTTCCCATGCAACTAACTCTTGCATCACCCCTCATCTCCTCTTGCAGGCTGTGCTGATGGAGCCGACTATTCGTATTCCAGGAACTGTTTGTGGTAAAACAAAAGGTACCTGGGGAGGTAAAAAGCACCACAGGGTCAAATTACAACATTGCTAACGAGGGAGCAGTCACTGTCAAACATTTACTAGAAACACCAGAGCAAACCAAATTCTTGGTCACGAGGCAGCATCTGGTAGAGTGAGGTGATGTGCTCAACGCCACGACTTGCTCACCCTTCACTATCCAGCACGTCCTTGATGCTGGCCTTGGTGATGATGGCGTCGTCACATTTGAACCACTGGTCCTTGTGCTGCCGGATGAAGGTGGTGTAGTGGCCGCTCTCTAGCGTCCCCTGGTGGTTCACCACAGCAAAGAGACTGTATCTGTAACAGACAGGAAGAGAAAGGAAAGAGGCTCAATGCTGGATCTGACAGATGGAAAGAAAACAACAGACACGACTGACTGACATGATGTTTCTGAGAAGCTGACTATTAAATGGACACACATTTCTGCACAGACACTTTACTGTAGCAGCAGAAGTGCATTGGTGGGATCAATGGCAGGAAGAGGAAGCAGAAGAGGAAACCAAATGTGATGCTGTTTGAGAGTCAGGTGACATTTTGAAACATTTGGAATGTGTACTGGTTCAGATGCTGATTCATCACGTTGGCCTTACTTGTTGTCATTGTTGAAGGGCTCCACGGTCTGCTGGTACTGCCCATTCATCCTGCTTTCTTTACTGAAACACACAGAGGAACAAATGTAGCCATCACACTACAAACTGTTCCCGGTGTCAGCAGCTGAAGTATTTTCAGGTGTACCAGTGTGTACATACAGTACATGTGTTCAGCAGGGGATGAAAACGAATACATTATCTGGATATTAAAGTTTATACCATTTCTTTGGAATCAGATTTAGGATTTTGTCAGTATCTGGTGTTGACTGAGCTGCCAGTACATTCAAACACATCTTTCTTTAAAGTGGGATCTTTGATTCTAACGAAGTATAAATGCACATGAATCTGTTTAGAAATCCTATCCATCTTCTTAGAACTCCACATATATTTTGATAGTAACTAACTAAAGTCATAAAATAAACATTGTTAGCTTCATGTGACACCACTAATACTCAGTCGATCTGGCCCACGCAAACGCAGATCTTAGCGGAGATGATTCCTCCAGGGATCACTGCTGTCTCTCCCTGACAAACCTCTGACTCAGTGAGCACCGCTGTGAGAGTTCATCTTGACAAGCTGACAGACTGACTGACTTACTCTGCTAGACCAGGGGCAGTTTGTGAGTGACTTTGCTTGTAATCTGTAGATACAGTACAGTGGATGTATCATTTGGACGTGGACACTTGTAGTGTTGAACTGCTTCTTGGTTCTATTTTGCCTTCTGTTTTGTTGTCTGTAATGGCTGAACTAAATTAGTGGCTGAATGAACTGAAAACATTGATGACATATCATAATATCCTACATTTGGTGGCTGTGGATCAGTCCACAAACTGCAGCACTAATGTTGCTGGATGAAATGTTAAACAGGAGGTCAGATCAGCTGTCGCTAACTAATGTGAAAACTGAGATGCAAATCAATGACAGGCCAAAATCTAACTGTTGTCGAGTTTGACCTCTGCGAGTCGGTAGAGAAGCAGACTTCAACACGCTGCGTGTAAAAGACTTCTTATGAGGGAAGAAACATCACTCCGCTGAACAATCAGGGTGGATCAGGAAGTCTTTCTGTAAACACACTGAGAAACCCTTGGAAAACCATGTGCTGAGCTCCTATTATTTATTCAATTTGGTCCTTTTCATCTCGATAAAACAACCAAATCAACTTTTAGTTCTGAATCAGCAGTTACTGGAAAATTGAAAGTGTCAGCGTGAGTACGGTGTTAATTTGTAATGTTTAATAAAGACGTTGGTGTCACTCTGACTTTTAAAAAAAAATTTAAAAATGCCAAACTAAACTACTGAAACATGGTTGTTGAGGCTACATGCTTCTATCCCTCCCATTTTGTATTACTGCATCTTACTCAGTCTTCTTTTCTTTACTGTTTTTAGTTGAATGTTTCCGTCTGCATTTGGACTGTACTCACCTGGAAGCCATGAAGGGCGTCATGTCCAGCTCCAATGGGAAGGAGACATAAGTTGTGATCTTTCGCCGTAGTTTGGCTGAGTGCTCAAACCTCTGAAAACGCACACACCTTTTAGAACAGTGCTGTGATGACCAATAACCCCTAAATTAGGCAGTCAAACCATCAAACACGTGCTCTTACTTTGAGGTGAAAGCAGGCCACGATGGGCAGCTTCTTCATGGTCAGCTGCTTGGTGGACTCCTGGTAACTATGGCAACCGCTGCACTTGATCTTTGCGCTGCTTCCGAGGTGCTCTGGTCTGGTGAACCTGCACAGGAAAGGATGGGATTTAACACGTATGTCTGTGTATGTTGCTGTTGCTGCTCCCTGTGGGAACAGAAATTATTTTCAAGGAACCATGTTTGTATGTGAGCTACATGTACTGACTGCACGCCATGCATAGATTGCTGGGATAGGTGTTAAGCCCATTACAATGAAATGCAGCTACTATACCATATCAAACAAATTGATCAGACTAATCAAACTAAAATGCAAAAAACAGCCAGGAAATGTGTGTAGGATTACTATTAAAATGATCAAATGGAACATGGGTGTACAGTTTATGGCTGCCAATATCAACTTTGGCAGTTTGCATTTCATTTCTGTTCATAATGTTCATTTATGTAGCCGCACAGCAGTCAGGCCAGTGATGACAGACACGGACAGGAAGCAGGATGTGCAGTTATTAGTTGAGAAACAATAAAAATGTTTTTAGTTATTTTGGTTGAGTGTCATGTGTCAGTTAACTGTTGCACCAGCAACATTTACCCAGCAGCTCAGTGTAATCTCACGTTCAGCATTTCTTTTTCCTCTTCATGCTGTTGTGGACATTCCTGATCACGTGCTGTATCAATTACCTGCGCAGACAGTCTGTGAGTGTTGTTGCTCCAGTGGTGTGACTCTCTCCGTTAAGTGCTGATCCATCTACACCGGGACTGAGGGGCCAGAATGGTGTGGAGGAGCCTGGCAGGTCTAGGCTAATGTCCCAGAATGGGTCTATGGTTGTTGAAACACCACTGGAGGGACAACAGAAAGAAAAACGTGAGGAGTGTTTATGAGATGATAAAAATGCCTCCGTGTTTAAACAATTTCTACCTGTTTGAAACAAGGTCGAGGAGATGCTGTGTGTTGTACATCTTCCAGTCAGTTACCAACATTGAAGGAGATACACTAACACACTGTACTTTGTAGTTATAAGTAGAAAGAGTCAAAGGAAGGAGACAGAAAAGATTGTTGCACCAACTCAATCACAGCATCATGGCTTAGACTGTGTTGGCAAATAAGCTTCTTCTTCAGCGCTCTGAGGATTACTGATTACAAACATCAGTCAGGGGGCAAACTGCAGCTTAGTGCTACTGGGACCAGGTTTACCAGTGTTTACAAGGCGTGTTTGTTTCCTTATTGCATGCACATGAATTTACTTTTACTCCAGAGAAATATATATACTGCGAGATAAGCTTTAATCTTACATAAAAGTGAATACACTAAAAAACCTAAAAACCCCAATAAGCGTGCAGTATTCAAAAGTATAAAGAGTCAATGGTCTTTCCAGCCACCAGGTGGAAGCAGAGCTCAACTTTACTGCCATGATGGGGTTTTCCTGTTGCTGCAGTGTAGCGGTTTGTGTATGTGTGTAGTTGATGGTGCAGTTTGTGAATGACGGAGGAGAGGGGAGGTGGGAGGGTCACCTCAGGGCAGGGTATTAGAGAGTTTTGATCCACACTGGTGAAAGAAAAGTGAAGTGTGTCAAGTGAATCAAACTGTCAAACTTTGGTACTGTACTGTGAGACAAGGCAAGTTAATGCTTTATTAGGTTTTATACAGTCTATGGGGACGCTTTCTGAAAGACTGCATCCACACACACACACACACACACACACACACACACACACACACACACACACACACACACACACACACACACAC
>JAUBNQ010000011.1:3630620-3642958 GCA_032353495.1 Ctenopoma kingsleyae | reverse complement strand
TTATTAAATCCAGCTTTTTACTCTAGTCCACTTGTCAAAACCTGATAACCTTATCCAGCATTACTCATTTAGTAAGTAGCAGTCTGTGTCATACTGTAACTTCCACAATATAACATGATAATTCCCCCGCCGACAAGAAATTGCTGTACCACCATAATGACGGTATGGTTGCTCAATAACGTGCTTGCGCATAGGAAGAGCTTCTGTACCGACAAAGAGTGGAAATGTGATTTTAATTTGTTACCCTATTTCAAGCACAAACAGGATGTCAAAACATCTATACTGCCCACCACTACACCTCTACACTATTAGCTCTTCAGTTCAAGATAAGTGATGGTACAATTTAGGTCCAGGACTACACCTAAACCTTGGTTTATAGTCTTGAACATTAGCCACTGAAGGTAAACTCAGACAGAAACTATTTTTTCTGTTTTATCTTTTCTTTTAACTGGATGAAATGTTGACACATTCTGTAACTGTTGTGAAAGGTAGGAACTAGAGTTTCCTACATGCTTGGTGCAAGATCTCTTTACCCACAAGCCCAGTGAGAAACATTGTTTGGCATGGTGTGTGTGCCACAGTGTACGTGGTTCTGTGTGTTTGATGCTGTAATACCTTGTATTTTCCAGGCTTTCCTTTGTTCCTCTTTGGCAATCTGTTCCATGTCTTTATCATAAATGTAGTCTTGACACATAAAGCAGTAAATTCCCCCGTACAGCAGGTCAATAGCTGGGAAGACACAAACACAAGGAGGAAGAAAGTGAAGCAAAATGAAAAGAGAGAACATTTATCATTCAGTCTTTTTCTATTCAAGTCTAGTGGGGTTATGTTGCCATGGCGCTCAGACGCCAGGAAGCAGGGTCTTATCAGCCATCTGTTAACACCATCCAGAAACGATGGAGAAGCAACCTGAGAGACGGCGAGAGCAGCGAGGAGTCAAAAGGTGAGCAGGGGGAAGAGAAGGAGGCGCCTATCTAACACACACTTAAACCACAACAGTGCTTCCACTTCCTCTCTTTCTCCTCACCTGCAGCTACCTGTTTGCTGTTGCCATGACATCAGTCTGTAGGTGTGGAGGGGGGAAAAAGGAAGAAAGGGAGGATGTAGGGGAAGCTGCTGAATAAGGGAAGTACTAAAGTAGTGAATGTCACTAAACTTATAGATAAAAGGAAATAAAAAAAAGAAAAGACAAAGAAAGACGGAGTTGATTGTGCAATTAGATAAAATCCTTTTACAACTGTGAACACTGAAAGGGTCATCGGGTAACCATGGGAACAAGAGGATAGACAGAGAGATGAGGCTAATACAAGGCTGCCAACACAATACAGCAAATAGCTGTGAGTGAAAATGCATAAAACGGTTAGATGAAAGTGATGGGATGAGAGAAGGAAAGAAAAGAGGAGGAGAAGCAGGAGAAAGGAGGGGTAGTGATTTAACGGAGGCTAATTCCACGGGGTTTGTTAAAGACGACTTAATTACCTCCTCACCCGTCTGCTGAGATCGGTGCCTCTTTTCACTCTCTACTGTATTGGGCTGTTTCTCGCTCTATTCTATTTTTTGCAGCAGTTAATTTGGCTGCTAACCTAATTAAACTCACAATTACACTCTGTGGGGAAACGCGCAGACTGGAGGGGGGATGGGGGGGGCAGCGGCGTGTGGTGTGTGGGGGGTGTCTTTGTGAGCTGGGTGATAACAAGAGTAAAGGAGGCAGATTCTCAACATCTGCCAAAACCCAGGCTTTGTCACGGACACCCCGAGCGTCTCTGCTGCAGCACCGTTCTCCACCAAGCACTGCAGTGTAACATACTTCACTCACAGCTCAAACAGCCTTATTCTGTCATAGTGAG
The DNA here is from genome assembly GCA_032353495.1 of Ctenopoma kingsleyae. NCBI lineage: Eukaryota > Metazoa > Chordata > Actinopteri > Anabantiformes > Anabantidae > Ctenopoma > Ctenopoma kingsleyae. The sequence goes on along the minus strand of JAUBNQ010000011.1, from coordinate 3,641,111 downwards.
AATTTAAAAAAAGAAAGGCCGACACGGTGTGTATAGCTGGCACCATACTAAAGGTGGTTCAGGACTTTTGAAGCTGGTCTTAGTACAATACTGAGGTGCTTATATTTACATGACAGTAGGTTGTGGTCACTACAAGAGTTTCCATCCTACACAGGGGATACCAGCTATGCATTTATGTTTTTACTAATTTGCTCTATCTCTATATAACATAACTGCAGTATTATCTTGCGGTGCATTTCTGATTCATTCTGTAACCTCAGTAAAAAGCTGGTAGGAGATATTGATTCTCCTCCTGTGCAGAGGCAGCTTGTTAAGAAATTTCTTTCAGGCGAAACAATGCGAAGAGAAATTTGCTTTTAAGACTGTGACTGTAAAAGACACAGACTTAATTCAGTGGGACTGTTGGAATTTCAGGAGTCTCAGTTGAACTTGCGAGTGCTCTTTGCACAGAACGACAGCTGATTTCTTACAGTCTAGTTGCATTTCCAGGTGAAATGTGCAGGGCAGAAAGTGTGCTGTAGCAAGAACTACTGTTGCATACACATAAGCAGCCTAAACAATCCTGAACCATATCATATTTCATAATTATGTGACTAAGGAAATTAAAAACTCACAATAGGGGTGATTTTTGGATGATGGACTGAATTGTGTTCATTCCTTCAATAGAGTTATAGAGACTTGGAGAATCCATGGCAGTGACGCTGTTCTGGAAGCTCAGGGTGGAACAATAACACACTCGTTTTTCAACTATCTACATATGAATATTTCCCATACTTTACACAAAGAAGAGTAGACTCTTAGATGGTTTAACTGAATATGTTCAGGCATTATTTGCCACTTCTCTCTCTCTCTGCAAGAACAGTGATTTTTTTGAGTTATGTTTTGATTATTACAGGCCATGTGTCCCTGTAGGAGTAGCAGGGATAGGGGGGGAAACAGCCAACTGTTCTCGGTGTTCAGCAAACACCCACGTCTCTGTTCAAATCTGGTGCCATCCAGATTGTGATCGTTTGATGCAAATATTTAATTCAGAGAATTGGAAAACAACTTTCCCATTTCTCGCTGTGAACTGCTTCCAAGAGAGCGACCTCCCTGTGAGCCGTGGTGAGAAACGCTGTGTGGATGGTGCCATTCTGAAAATAGAAGCCCTCTCTGGCATCAGTAAGGACGAAATATTTAACAGGTGCAGTGCAAATTATCACTGACATCACTTTTGTGTTGTTGTAATGTAATGTTTTACATTACTCTCTCTGACCTGGAATAATAAATCTGTCAAAACAAGGCAGAGACAAATGTTTGTGCCAGAAACACACATTCCTGATTTTTTTTATTAAGGTTTTGGAGGAAACTAATTGTAAACCAGAGAAGCATACACAATAAATCCACCTTACCATGCATGAGTGTGCTTCATTTTAATCAGCCACCAAGACAGACCTCAGTCCCAATTCATTAGTAAGTTCACTAATGCATATATTCCTTCTAATTGGCTACAGGAGGCTAAATACACAGGTGACAATCAAATCCCCCTCGAGGCCATGTGTTTTAGACTGTGTTGCAATTATGTTGCACAGGGTTGCGTAAGAGCTCACTGTCGCACTCTTCTTTCTCTTGATAAAATGCATCACAAAACCACGTGTGTCACAGACCTGTGAAAAGTCCGTTATCTTATAGATGATTTTAAATATAGACACATACACACATGTTGGTGTTTATGAAGCTTCCGCACACCAGGCTACATCTTCATTAGCCACTCAGCTGTATAATTAGCCCTCTTAGCAGTCTTGGGGGAGTGTGTTTGTATGCATAATGTATATACAGTGTGTGACTCTGTTGAGAAGGAAACCCATTTAAGTAAAAGGGGCTAATTGCAGGTCTGGATGCCTGGTGTTACATCGTGTGCGTAACAGAACACTCAAAATGCACACCTGCTCCGACTGCACCTGTGGATACAGAAAGGCCTGATATTGTGCATTTGTGTGTGCATTACCTAAGTTATGCCTTTTGCTCTTGGCGTGCTCATGGATGTGTTTTTTGGCAAAGCAGGCGAAGAAGACACAGTAGAGGCACGAGTGGAGTCTGTTGAGGTGGGCGCCACACATGTGGCAGATACATGACTTGGCCTGAAAGAGAGGGGAGACAAAGTGAAAGGCGTGAACAGGGAGACGGAACAAAAGATGGTCACAATTGCTGCACTGACGGACACACACCATCATGGTTCCATCGTGCTAATTTAAACAAACACGTCTGTTTAAAAAAAAAAAAATGTACATGAAATCAGAAAATGCAGCTGGGCTTTAAAGCTGCACTCATCAGTATTTTTATGTTGTGTTAGGGATAAACCAACATAGAATTATTACTGGAGCATTTTTCCCCTCACTAAGCTCATTTCGTTTTATGTCCCACAACTTCAATTCTGGTCCATTAAACCACTCACATCAAATATGTTTCCAGCACCAGCAGGCAGCTGTCAGCTAAAACACTTTGATAAACCCTTTGTGAGATACCAAAATGCTCCATCTTCCTAAAGGAAACAAGTAAATCTACTAATGCAGCTTTAAAGATTTGATAAAATTGAGTTTACATGTTGATTTAGCGTCATTCATCAGTGGACAATTTGAATTATTCATCTGCACCATCTAACCACAGCCTCCAGCTGCAGCAAACACCTCTACATTTCATGGGTGTAACAGTAGCTCTGACATGTCTACTAAGGTTGTGATTTAAACACATTTTGTTTGACATTTCAGGATGTTCAAGCTATTTTTCAACCATCATGTGGTATGTAACCAATTACTGCACCACACCCTTGGTATCCATTAAAATCCATGTTTTCTCTATCAGTTGTGTTTGAGCCGTGTTTTGGTGGCGTAATGACTAAAGCAGCACATGGTGCTCATGTAAGATTTATAAAAGTAACATGTAAACCTAAACCTACACTCCGGTGCATTCTGTTTGATGGTAAGGTTGGAAAGACGAAGGAGGGGGGCGTGACTGTGGATGGAGGGCACATAGCAACTGTTCAAAAGCATGCAGATGAGAAGCTGGCATGCCAACGAGCCAGCATGGCTATGACGAGGTGAGAAGAAGAACAGAGCAAGGATAATAAGAAAAGACAAGAGGCAGAAGAGAGAAGGAACAGGAAAGGAAGGGAGGCAAAGAGAAAAAGAGAATATCAAAGGGAAGGTGATGGATGTAATTTAGATGCTAACTTGACGCCTATAAGTTTTGTTTGACCACTGTCCTGCTACTTTATCTTGTAACTGTACCAACATATGTTTGATTTTCTATGCTAATTTTGAAAAGACAATGCGCAGGTATTACATTCATTAGGTGAAGTACTAGTTGGAAAATAAATCACAATTTTTTCAAGTCGCTGTACTGAATTAAAATCCTGGAAATAATCACTCCATACTGAATGCAATTCTAAAGCAGTGCTTCAACTAGTCCATGACTGACAGCTCTCCCAAATCCAAATGCATCTTCAAACCCCATTTCCAGAAAATCTGGACTGTTTTCCTTACATGCAGCAAAACCTTACAATGTCTAAACAAACACAAAGAAGTGTTTTCACCACCCAAATGAATTAGATTTTGTAAATATGAGCATATTTGGAGTTTGATGCTGCAACACACTCAAAAAAGCTGGGACAGGGACATGTTGACCTGTGTTACGTCATCTTTTCTTTTAATTAAACATTTAAATCATTTGGGAACTGAGAACACTAACTATTGGAATTTTGCTAATGCTATATTATTTGTTCATTCTGCATACAACACTTCAGTTGCTCAACAGTCCATGGTCGGCATTGTCTGATTTTGCTCTTTGTGATCCACGCATTTTCAATAGGAGACAGATCTCTACTGCAAGCAGGCCAACCTCTAACTACTCTGCTGTAGCATGTACAGAATGAGGCCTGATATCATCCTGCCTTGCTGTATAATCCCAATATTCATCTCTGTGTTGATTGTACCGTCACACATGTGCAAGTCTCCCATGCTGCGGGCACCGATAACAATCTGGGTGTTTTTTGTTTGTTTGTTTTTTTGAGGTTTGACATTTTTTTCCCCCCATAGACAAGTCAAAACGTGGACTCAGCTGACCACAGAACAACTGTCTTTGATGAGCTTGAGACCAAAGAAATCGTCAGCTTTTCTGCACAGAATTGATGTATGGCCTCCTCCTTGTCTAATAAAGTTTCAGGTTTCTGCATTTCTCAATACAACAGTGGACTGCAGGTACAGCGTTACTCCCACTCCACACTGTGGAGATAGAAAACAAGCAGGCATGTGGCTCTCAATAAGAAGTGAGAGTTAAATATTAACACTCAAGTTTGTTTGTTAAATATGAAGCTACAGCGAGCTTAGCTTAGCATAAAGACAGGACACAAACAGCTAGCCTAGCACTCTCCTACAGTAACTATAGGCTCATCTGTTTTACTTATATACTTGTCATGGCAGCGCATGTGCACATAAATTCAAAAAAAGAAGAGAACAAATAAAAGAAAACATTGATTTTTCTTCCACCCAAACACATCCCTCCATGCATAAGTGCTTAGACAGCACATGAATTATGTAAAGGCATCAATATGCAAACATCTCTCCTCATTCATTTTTCAACTGGTTACAGTATGAATCTGTATTTTCATAATCCTCACTGTATTCTTGTAGGAATTTGTCTCTGTCAACGCATCTTCAGATTCTTGAATGTTTATACCAGCAGGAGTCTGAGTACACATGTGGAGTAGATCTGGACATACAGCAACAGCTCTGCTTTAGCACATTGACCGTGCACTAATTAACAGGTCACTTGCTCAGTAAGGCCTAGTGGTTCTCCTAACACCCAGAGAACACCCTAAGGTCTGTCCGCATCATATTTCTCCAAGTGCTGCGATGTCAATGATAAACCATCTGCCAGCGGGAGCAGGGCAGGGTAATGGCCTGGAAAGATACTAGTTACAAGTGTGAGGACAATATCAGACCGTGAGCCAAATGCATCATCATCTGTCCAGTGAAGGGAAAGGCTTACATCCATGGTAGGCAGGTAGGCAGATGGGTGCATTAAAGGTTAGCAAAGGCGTTATACCAGTAACTGTACATGTCTGACAAAAATACATGCAACTCTATAAGAAAATAGTATGAAAGTCACTTTAAAAAGATACGACAACAACAAAACATCTCAGTATCTGTCCACCATTACAAACTGAGCCATGATCAGTAAGCATGTAGTGTCACAGGGAGGTTATACGCAGCAGGGATGTGAGCCTCCTCCTGCCAACCTTGTCTGCTCTTAAGGATAGGGTGGGGGAAAGACAGAGAAGTGGGCAAATACGGCAGGAGGAGACCCTGCAAATAATCCTGTGTACATGACAGGGGATGTTGGGTTGTGTCCCAGAGCACATATGAATGCAGGGTGCATGCAGACAGCCAAGTACACACTGGCACACTGCAGATGCAAGGACGCTAAAAGTGTACTCATCTGATGGAAATACGTACTCAACAGTATCTATTTCTTCTCTTAAGAACAGAGGCTGACTGATAACAGACCTGACGACAGTTTCAACAGTTAAACCTTGCTGATCCTGTCATGCAGCACAGAGACAGCAGTGACACATCTGTAGCATTGTGGCTCTGGGTTAGCTGAATAACGGGTATAGAAATACGTACTGGGGTGAAGATTCATAAGTGCTTCGAGCGTTTTAAACACATCAGTGACTCCCAAAGCGAGGATATACCACCATGTAATGCTGGCCTGCGTTACAGCTGCTGAAAGGAAGTGGAGACACTGCAGGCGCGGTGCCAACGCAAACAGATGCACATCAGCTTCCTAATCTATGATGCGGTCTCTGACGCTGAAAGAAGCTAACGCTCGGCTGTGCGGGGCTCGACTCGGTGGTATTCTCTAGTTTCATTTTTTTTTTTTTGTTGAGTTTAGTTATTCTGTCAGGTGTTAAAGTTGGCGTTTAGGCTAGTTATCGAGCCTGACTGTGAGCGTGGGCAGACTGAGGGCAGACAGTAGTTTGGCATTCAGGACGATTTGTGTTGTTTTGGTAGGGCGGGGAACTGTCCGCGCACGCGACGCCAGCCTACACACACACACACACACACACACACACACACACACACACACACACACACACACACACACACACAGTCGTATGTTTGAGTCTCTTCTAAATACTCCTTTCCCTCCGTCACTCGTTACCTTGCGCTTTCTGGTCTCGGCTGAGCCGCTCCACACGAAACACTGATAAATAACCCTTAGGTTCTGCTTCCAGTTGTCCACTTTAAAGCCGCTGACATGGGGGCAGCCTGCGGGACTCATGGCAGTCAAAGCATCCCGCTTTACCGTCCTCTGAGCGCTGAAACTTGTCCAAATCCCTCAGCGCAGACCCAATCCAAACAGGCTGAGGACTAGCTTGCCAGGTTCGTTATCCACCGATTGCTGCGTTCTGGCTAACTGGACATGTCCTGTTTGCGGTAACTGTTACGCACGCAGTGGTAAACATAAAGACTGATTTTCCGATGTTCTCCTACTAGAAATTAAATATTATGTATGCATTTAAATCGGCAATATCGTTGTATATGTAGTTCCTCGCATTGGCTGAATTACATGTTAGCAAGCTGGCTAAACTTGGTTAGCATTGGAATTTCAACAGCAGCTTACACGGTAAGTGTCGTAAAGACCCACCTCATTCATACCGCGATCCAATCAGAGCTCGCCGCTGCGCATGATTGGCGTGTGCCAACTTTTTTTTAAGCGGTTAAATCCCGCCCCTGTGACGTGAATGTAGCGTCGTGATTGGTTTCTTTTCCTGGACACCACATCCGCCTGTTTAAGCACGGTGATTGGCTGAGACGGGAATCCGTTTCAATGTATCAATCGAGAACGTTACAATGTGGTAATCAAAAGTGGATGGAAATTTAAGTTCAGCTCACAGTACACCATAATCTTTCCACAAAGCAATGAAACCCAAAACTATATTCTTAAACAATTTATTATTAACAGATCCACAATCGCAAAGCTCAAGCTCCCAAGTGACATGACAGTTTTGTTTCATCTGTTGGCTTCACCTCTTATAATAACAAGCTGTCAAAACGGATTTCTGTACAATGCTCTAGCGACCTCTTGTGGATCCGACCTAAAAAACAAACAAACAAACAAAAAAAAAAAAAAAAAACGAAAAACAAAACAGTGCACCAGATTGTGTACGACTCCTCTGCTGTGCCGAGCTTGGTCAAGGGCATGTCCCTGTGTACAGATTCACTATTGATAATATCTACATTCTAACCAAAAGGAGTGAGAGAGAAACGGTCTTTGCAGTCTTTACAAATGTAGAATATATCAGATTTATTCCTCGTCAGTCACAGATGTTTTATCTCACATGTAATGCCCTTGAGTTACGGCCATCATGCAGCAGAACCAAAACAAACAGTGAAATTATTCACACATATGTTTGGAACAAATAAGTCCAGTTTTTATTATTGTGGTATCTGTTAATGTAGCAGTGGCGCTCCAACCTGAACATTGATAAATAAAACACTGACAAAATCGTAATCTTTTTTCCATTTCCGTAAGGATCTTTTGTTATCCTCAAGACACTGTGAAGAAAGAATAACCAAATTTATCATCATTCCACACACTTAGATTTTCCTTGACCAATGTCCTTATGCAATAGAATGTTTGTTTTCCTCTTTAAAAAAATCCAACTCATCCTGGGAAGAACGTGTTGGGGTGGCTGTAGCGTTCTCTCCCTGTCCAAGCCCCCTCAGGAATAACTTGATGTTTTGCTACCAACATCATCCTCCTGCGATCCCATACTCTGTGAGAAAAAAATAGGTGTCACATGTTGAAAATCTCACGTTAATGACAAACAAATAAGGTACAAAAATCAGAGGAAAATAATGTATCTTGACACCAGTGATGCTGCTAAACATCATCTCACCTTCTGCACAAATTGTGGGTTTACTGTGATTTCCTGATCCATTGACTTTAGTTTCTCATCCAGCTCTATACATTTCAACATCTGAAAGATAAAAAGTTTCACATCAAATGTACTTACTGATAATAATACCCAGGGATTCACAAATAACATGATGCATGTCCATGCAAAATAACACAATACTGGTATGAGGTCCTCACCTCTTGGTCAATTTTGTGGAGCATTGCTGGGTTGTTGTATTTTTCGGGGTTGTCGTGGAAGCATACCATACCATCCTTTTGGTTAATGCTAGCGTAGATCTCACCATCTTCAATCTGCAAAACATGAAGAAGAACATGAAGAACACAGCTTTTTTATTAACAGGAAAGATGTAGCTAACTTTGGGTCTGTTACAGTCAGTGGTTTTGCCCACACAAATCAACCTTTGATCGCTCTTATGCCATCGCAGATTCATTGATTTCACCACTGTGTGGTGCGACATCAATAGACACCAAGCTGTGTTGACGTAAATCACTTGTTTATCTTGGTGTTGGTGGAGTCACTGATGGAACAATCAGCCCAAACAAAGATGCTCACATTGATCAAAATTACAACATTAACACTCGAGTGGTTAGAAATGCAAACTGTGTCATCTTTAAAGGCCAATTCATACTTTCCACTTCCACATGTTCATGTTTACATCATCATGTAAATTTCATCAACACCTCAGTCCAGAGTTGCCATCATGTTTTGTACTGAGCAAGTGTTGCAGGTGTCTGTGCTGGTATCCCCAGTTGAAGTATGAATAGAAATGTGGCTATTGGGAAACGACCTTTAGGAACAAATATTGTGGTTCAACATCTCTCAAGGGTTGTAAGTGAAAACAGACTAAAGTTTTGTTTTTATTTATGTTAGACAGTGTATGAAGTAGGGAAATTAAGACTGGATCTGGTGGATGAGGATCATTTCACTCAGTGAAGTCACAGTTCATAATGCCTACAGGTACTACAGATACAGAATTGGTTTACAGTAACTTATATTACCAAAGCATTTTTATACTTGTGTTGTTACCTATGTTTTTGCCTATATCCATACACCTTTCACTTGAAAAGTGGCACTGATTTTGGCATTTAAAGTTTATCTAAAACTACCATAAAAAATTTTTTTTTTTTAAATCAAAGTAAACTAAAGCAGTAAGATCACATGTTTTCCTGGAAGTAATTCTCACTCCTTTGTGAAAAGTCAGAGTAAGAAGCTTCATAAATAACCTTTAAGTCCTCAAAAGCTGCACGTTAATGGCCACCTCGGGAAGGGTAAAGAACTCAAGCTCCTTTAATGCATAGTACAACATAGTGGACAATAAATCCTGCTGATTGTGACTGAATTACTTCTTCAACAATCTATCTCATCAAGTCTAAAGTCTGACTTTATTGTCCCTCAGCATCAACGAGAAATGTACAATGCATTCACCTTCTGTTACATCTCTCACTCATCTAATGTCTGAGAAAGGCTAAAAGGTGCCAAAAGAAAGATCAAATAATGTAGATATTAACTGATTACACATCATTAAATGTGTCTTTGATGAAGTGCTGATGGCTCACCATGTGTAAGACATATTTCTCTGCTTCCTGGGGGCCCGACAGCTGCACTCGACTTGCCATGTCTTGCAAAGACAGTGTCAGAAAGGTCTGCAGGTGGCACATGAGACAAATACAATTTAACACAAATGTGAATTAAATATATTACACGGCATTTCTGTAGGGAAGTTACATTTTAAGATGTTTTAATTCTAAACTAAATGCAGTTTAACACTGGACAGATATTAATGGTATAACTTAAAATATTTAACAAATTTCAGAATAAATGGACAGAAGGACTTGAAGGAATGAGACACAATTTGAGACACCTCAGTGCTCTCACATTACAGTTCACATGACGAAATGAAGATATGTTCTTGTGAAGACATCTATGTGTATGTGTCAAGGAAGTAGATGAAAACACACACACACACACACACGCACACAGCAAACATGCAGGCACACCCACCTTTGTTAGCCTCTGGATGTTCTTCTTGTAGAGGGAGGAGAGGCACTGTTTGACCAGGCCTGTGTTGTTGTCTCGTGTGAACGTCTCGCTGTGTTTGTTGACCAGGCTGCGCAGTTCAGCCGGGTTGTTGGTGGTGTAGACCTGAGCTAACTCGTGGTACGCGTTGCTCAGGGGCTGAAAAGATTGAATGAAAGCAGATTATCGGCAAAATGAAAGCACAGATTTGTCCTGGCTTTTCATGGTGTGTTCACAGTGCAAGCAACAAGATTATTAAGCCATTCTAATTTCATTCAGATGTGGGTGGAAATTAGCTAATGTGTGGAGACCCAACACGACTACCAGAAGAAAAAGATGCTGAAAGCATAGGTCCAGATTGTAATTCTAACGTTACATACATTTGAGTCACAGCACTAACTCTCCAGATACCTCAGTAAGCAGTACATCCTTGTTAACTAGTAAAGTTGTTTTTACCACACTCAGCAATTTTAGATGGTACTTCCTGAATTTTCATAGTTCCTTGTAGGTCA
>JAUBNQ010000011.1:3614094-3630520 GCA_032353495.1 Ctenopoma kingsleyae | reverse complement strand
GTCAAAAACAATCCAGTTTAGTCCAGGAAAAGTATAATTTTAACAGTTTGTCAAGGAAAAACATAAAGATGGGAGACATGAAATTATGTTTGTGTTTTAACGTCTTTTTGAAGGAAAACATGAAGGTGGTGATAATAAATGACTACATACAAATACAGATAATAACTATATGTGGAGAAGAAACTGTCATCCTTCAAAAAAATACTATAATATTTACTTTTCTTGGACCGAACCAAATTCTTTTTTGACTCCAACCACCTGAGTCTATGGGGATTTGGGGAAAACGTTTGGGTGAGAGTGTGTAAAAACTACTCTGCTGAGTTAAAGATGGTTCCCTGTACTGGCACTGTGAGTGAATATATGTAACAGATGAGAGGCCCGAGCTGGGGCTACTGTCAACACCCAGGCGAGCTTCTGCATTTCTTTGTTTCTGTTGTGATTTTATGAAAAACAGTTCTGCCTATAGGTACAAACTGGACAAGCAGGAAATAGCCACTGTCAAATCTTAACAGCTAGTTGCCTATGCGCTTTGCAGTAATAATGATTAATTAACTACAAGACAATCAAGAAGTGATCTAATATTGAAAAAAAAAAAAGACGCCCTGTTTGTAAAAAAAAAACAAACAAAAAAAACACTGTGCATAGTGGCACCACCATTTAGGTGCCTGGAGATCTGTATGACTTGTAGAATAAAGCATGTAATAATGTGACAGTTTGAGAGGATGAGACACAGTAGAGGATGGGTTGAGAAGCTTTGTATTTAAATTTAAAAAATGTTATTTAATGTCTTTATGTGGAAATGTAATGTACATCCTTGCCTTGCTTCCTTACCTTAATGAACCTCCCTACTATTTGTGAGGTGTATTTGGGCAGCTGCTGCACTTTGCCGTGGAGAATGAGTGACACCAGGATGTATTTCTTATAGGCTTCCAACATGATGTGGCTCACTGCCATGGCTGGAGTGGTTATTGCCTGACAATAGAAAGTTAGAAATGTGTGGTACAAGTGGCAAGTTCGGAAGCATTTCTAGTTACGTTACGGAACAATTTGAAAAGACATAATGTCTTCTCACAAAGATATGAAAGTGCCAATACAGCACAATAAAGTACCTGTTCATAAAAATACAGTGCTCTTTCAAAATTTTTGAGGCCCGTGTAGATCATGCCACCATAGTAGTAGTAACATAAAAAGTGCTTTGCGTCATAGGCTCCATTCTCCTTGCAGATATCCATCATGTCCAGCTCCAAGAAGGGCAGGGCGGGCTTGAAGCACTTTGCTAACAAGCACAGCTGCGGAGAGAACGGCATTTAGTGAGGGTGAGTGACGGGATTCCACTGAAGAGGATGTAGTTAACAGATAATCCTGCCACTGAGCTTATGTCTCTGAATAATTTAACACAAGTCTTAAACGGCATATTCAACAAGTATGCATTTGGGAGGAAGAAGCACTCAATCGCGGATATTGATTATGGGTAATACAGGTCACATTCATAGCTAAAGTAAATGTGCAAGTTGGAGCAAGAGGCCTTTTAGGATTGCAGCAGGTGCAGTGACTTACCTGACACAAGTCTGCATGAACTGAGGTAAGTTGGTTTGTGTTCATCTGCATTTTGTCTATTGCCTGTTTTAGGACCACGACACCCCTCAATGGCTGTCAGAGATGGAGAAAAAAAGATGGGTTATCCAGCTGCTGCTCATCTGACACATTCAAAGACAGTGAAGACAGTCCAGTGCTGTAGCACACTTTAAAATGTATTTAAATATTTAGCTTAAGAAGAACATGCTGCTCTGAGGTGCTGCAGCTCACTGCTGTCACGGGATGACTCATTTGGGCCTCGTCTTATCTGACAGAGCTGAAAAATGTGATTTAAATTTAGACGTTAAATTTCATCTTCGCCAAAGGGGGAAACTGCTTCTGCTGTGAAGGTGCACAAAACAAGTCCACTGCCCACATCTCAACCTCACTGATGCTACAGCACAGTGTCCTTTATGAAAATCATGTGCACATTATGGGTACACTGACTCGGGCTGCTCAGTAAAGAGAACAATATAGAAAACACAAAAACATTACACACGAGATAAACACTAAAACACGTATGCAGGTGGAAGGAAGTGGTTTTCTCTGCTAGACAACATAGACTGTGGTCATTTGTTTCTGCTGGTGAAGGGCAAAGGAGCTGATGTAGCATGGGCTTGTCATGGGCTTGTCAAGTGCTGTGTGTGAGTATACACTCACTGACCACTTCATGAGTTACTCCTGCACAGTCTAATACAATCAAATACAGCAGCTCTGCCAGGAATTCTGCTTTTACAAGGTTATAATTTCTCAGTTTTTGTTGAAAATATCAGAAAGGTGATAATTATACTTTATGTACTTCATTACTGCTTTAGTGGGTGGTTGAGTTGTACTGGAGGGCATTTTGTTAAGAATTGAAATTTTTTTTTTTTTCTAATGTTTTGGCCACCCTATTTACATAAAAGATGAATAGCTAGAGACAACAGACTTCATTCCAAAATAAACTAATAAAGCCTGTTTGCATTCTGTATCCTCAGTTGATATTTTAACTATTCAGTCTTGATTAGCAACCACAGCGCTGCAGCCCACAGCAATTGCTGCTGTGAGTCATGAATGAAAACAAACTGCCTTTGCAAAAGCATAACAGCATTTTAAAAACTGCATAGTCTGTAAAAGAAAGAAAGAAAGAAAGAAAGAACCTATTTAATGTAAGAAAGTATACAATTACATATGTCCTGTGTGGTGTATGCATAGTGTGTAAACTATTTTTACATTTTACACACTAGAAAATATCAACACTGGCAAATGCTACTAATTCTTATGAATATATAAAAGGTATTAGGAGTCAGAAATCAACAGTCTTACCTGTTTCCGCTCTACAAGCGCATTTGTCAACTGGTGGCAGAGACCAGCAACTGTGAGAGGAAAGAGAAGATGAAGAAAGTGTTAAATGAAAACTTTTAGAATAAGTTACTTTATATCTGCTAACACTTGGATGAGTGTACAGGATGTTTCTACACTTACAGATTATTGTATTTCAACCAGGATTTCTAGACAAACAGTCACACTTACTGTACTGACATTTTCCACAAGCTCACAGGTGCAACTGAAAACTCGCACAACATACTAACATGCTTCCTAGACATTTACAAGTGAGAGATTTGCATTAGTCAGTACTTACAAGTGTCTGTTGCATATCTAATGTGCTCTCCATTGCAGGTACTGATGAAGAGCTGAACTTGGGAGAAGAGCGTCTCAAAGTCAGGGATGTTTGGCATGGAGAACTTCACAAATCTGTAACATAACAGGTAAGATGTTTGATGAGAAAAACAGAACATTGATACAGCTTAACTGCTGACAACACTTTGGCATTTGAGAGAGAAATTAAAACACATTATATTTAAGGTATAATTTAGGTCTTTTTCACAGAAAGAGTTATGCTAAGTTTTTCCATGTGAAAATATATATCTTGGCATTTGAAATACAGTGTGGGTCTAAAGCTTGGCGTTCGGGGTTTGGGATGAAGAAAAATAATGTCTAGTGTGGCCACAGTTAATTGATGAAAAGATGATTTTGTTCTCTGTTTTTCATAGTTGTGGGTTTTTAAATGTGTGCAACCACACTCAACTTCAGAATCACAGTAATTTTCATACCTATTAAACATCCAGTGCCGTGCAGGCATTTCTTGCCTTCTTTATAACAAGACTTAATCACCTTCATTGCTACAATGCTTGGCTGGCATGCCTATGTTATTAGCTGTATATGCAACAGGTAGCCTGTAGATGTTTCATGGCTACATCAAAGTTGCAGTGCTTATAGGAAACAGAGAACCTATAATAAAAAGTAAAATATAATTAAGAAGACTACACTTTATATAACATATATTTGATTATTTAGTCCATGTAATTTCTTTAAAACAACTTAGCAACTGTAATATTAGCATATTAGTTTGAATCTTGAATAATTTTGCTTAATACATGAGTTGCTATAAAGTTGCGGGCACCATTCCCTCCTTGTCAACCATCTTCCTCTCTATCTCCGCCACCTTTAGCCTGTGCATCACAAAAAGTATGATATGACCTTCAACAGACACACTTATTGTGGCTCAGCTTAGAAAATAAATAGAGCAGAAGCAATGAGTGTAACAATGGCAGGGGTGTAAAGACAGCTCACAGAGACAGGGACAAAAGTGAACATATCAACAAAGCAGCAGCAGATTTCACCAGAGACAGATGAAAAGTTCTTTATTAATAATACCTGAAATGATGATGGCGAACCTGGGAAAAAAGGAGAGCAGGTACTTACAGCACAGCCAGCACACCTAGGGAATGCTCCTGGATGTCCAACGCCCCCAGCACGGTGTCCAGGTGGGACAGATTTTTGGCCAGCAGCTCCCCACTCTTGTTGATCAACTCACACAGTTGAGTCATCTGGCCTGGTGGGTGGACGACAGGAGAAATTAAACCTTTCTGAATGCCCTTTACAACTTTGTGAGGACATGTATCTAAAAATATCCAACATAGTTGACACTTGAGCGCTAGATACAGTTTTAGCTTTAGAAACCATTCTTTTGTACAGGGCTGGTGTTTCCTAATGAATTCATGTTGTCATAATTGGATTTAATGTCAGAGTTTTAACACCACATGTTTATTATATGCTGCAATGCACAAGAGGGACACATGCATAAATATTTAACTGCATTTGTTTCCAAAAAGACACTCCACCTATCACAGCAAATGGAATTAGTAGGGCTATATTAATAATATCTGCAAAGAAGAAGGGGGGAAATTAGTTCTTTCCAGTATGCTTAAGAATTTTCATTATTGTTTGGCGTTGAAATTAATGATAAAATTCCAAATGTCCTATCTACGACTGAAAAGAGACTGCTCTTTGCAAGTGTGTGAAACACACCGACGTAAAAAAACAGTTCATAACCATCTTGCTGTGGTTGAGTATTTCAATATAAATCGGCCGGTGTTCTGTCAAGGCCTTGCAACAGAGGTAATGCAAGTGTGATCGACAGATGACTTTGAACCAATAATATTCGCTAATTCAGTCCACCAGCCAATGGTGTGGAGCCAGGGCGGGACTACCGGTAGGTAGTCCCCAGAAATTATTTTCTAGATCAAAAACAAAAAGTAAGATTATTACATTTTGTTTGATGACCTAAAGACTTCTTGATCATCTGCAGCGCCTCTGTGTAGTAACGCATCTTCTGGTAATACTTAACAGAACTCTCGCAGCCAAAGAAAGTCATTTTTATGGTGTGTTTACATGATAAAGCAAAAACAGGGCTCTCACCACTTTGGCTACCTAGCTATCGGCAAGCATTGGATAGCATATGCTAGCTTACTAGCTAATACTTCCCAGTCGAATGAGTTTACTAAACCTACCTTGAGCGGAGAGCTGCCGCACATTGTTCACAAACTGCTCCAAGGCTGAAGCCATTATTTCCTGGGTCCAAAGTGGAGGTAATTTGCACTGTTTTTCATTCAAACGTCAGAAACAACTCCGTCCGGACTGAGACAGGGGCCACACAGCCGCCACTGAGGTGAAGCTATCGCGAGATTATACGAACCGAACAGACTGCAGCGAGATTTACGAAGCTACCGTCGGATTTTTAAAGGGCCAGACACTGGATTTCGCTCATGGCGTTTGTTACATACGCACCACAAGATTCATTATAGTAGTTATATCAATAAATTACTAAAGTAACGTATTTTCTTTGTCTTATGGGTTAAGGGGCAACTGCATTTCAGCCTGTATATCTAGTTCTTCCCTTAGGGAATACAAAACACAGGAAGTGACGTACAAATTACCGGGTTGTCAACAAAGATATTATAAAATGTAATAGCTCCTGCCTTGCTGACTATAAAGCATTCACTGATTCTGAACAGCATACCAAAGTTTCTTGTACTTCTATAAATATACAATTATGCAGCCTGTCTATTTTTCCAGAGGAAATACATTATGTGCTGAGTTGTTATTCTGAAAACTGAGGAATTAGATACATGTTTGGCATCCATCCACTCTCTGCAGAGCTTATCACGTTTATGTTTCAAACGCGGAACTGTATAACCTAAACTATGCCTCAGGTAACAATGCCAGCCCCAACTGTACCACTTTTGCAAATGTGAAATGCCTACAGATAACTAATGAGAAAATACAATATTTTAATAAACAAATCTTGATATCTCGTTTAAATTAAGAACACAATAAGCCCAAACACGTATCGGCACACTTACTCACGGTCATCTATAGCTTACTTTGTATTATTTGTACTAATATACATTTAACCTATATGTTTGAGTAGAATATGTTTACCTTCTACAATGTACTGTAATTGTGATTTGTGACAAATGCAAATATATTAAATAGATTTGGAACAAAAAGTAAATAAATAAATGTGACTGAAACAGAGAAAATATCGCATTTATTTTGGCACATTTCCAAACATCTTACATTTTATGTACGGTTTATGGAGCTGAAAGCTTAGATTTTGACAGAACTCACCCATTATATCTTAAATGCTTAATGAACCCTTTGCACATGCACGAGTCATATAATAATAATGCTGGTGTTTGTAATGTGACATAGGAGTGAAGAGGAGTGAGCCATCCCGTTTATGTGAACTATCTCTGCTCGTAGTACAGTCTGTTCTCACTGTCGGGCTTTTTCTCCCCTCGGTGCCGTCGCAGCTCCAGTTGTCTACTTCTCGTTTCAGTTGCGGTTGCACAAGCAGCCACTGTCACAGATGCTCGGGGTTTGAGAAAGGCCGTGGGCCGGGCTGTTCACACACACTGACAAACGATGCAAACAGCTTCTTGTACACTGTAGACACAGGCATGTCACATTTGACCTGCCTGCTGCTTTGAGCCGCTACCAGCTAAAGTTAGCTAGCGACCTTTAGTTAGCTCAACTGCAGCTGCCCAACAACAGAGAGACGCCCAGAAATGATGGAGTTAAGCTAGCAGTTAAACAACCGGTAAACACGAATAACGCGACAAATGCCCGGAGCTGAAACGAGACGTTTGAACAGCCGCATTATTTGGAAAGAACTCGCCGTTTGTCGTGGGCAGTAACGGTTAGTGGTGCTGCAGCCGCTCAGTCATGTTTGTGTCCGGAACAACACGCCTACTCGGAAGAACCAGACCTTTGCTCCTTGATCCCTTTAAGACGACTCGCCTAAACATGTCGTCCTCTTCTACCTCGGGTAAGAGACTGCGGGTTCTGGTTGACATGGACGGGGTGCTGGCGGACTTCGAGGGGGGTTTCCTGAAGAAGTACCGGGCCAGGTTCCCGGACGAGCCCTTCATCCGCCTGGATGACAGGAGAGGGTTTTGGGTGTCAACGCAGTACGGACAGCTGAGGAGTGACCTGTGTGTAAGTGAACACAAGTAGTTTTAAAAACACGACTGCAGTCTCACACAGATCCAGAACACACAGGAGGTCCAGGAAGAGAGTTTCTGAATTGGTTTTTAGTTGAGTTAATGTGTCTAGACTCTAGAGTGTGTGTTAGCCTGACTTGTAGAAGGCCTCTGTAGGAGGTCTGGTAGAAACCTGTTGTTTCAGTGGGTATCAAACTGTTTTGCAATGTGAAATTGCCTAGGGCCAAAGAGAAGAGGATATAGGCAACTTTTGAGTCAGATCGGACATGACCTATCGCAGGATTTTATAAGGATCCATTCCATACAGGTTTATCAAGGCAGAATTCAGTAGGGACAGAAGAAGCACATACAGATAAAGATAGGGTCAGGGATTGAGGACTGACAGTGGACAGCGTCAGCTCCTGGGCCTGCCGGTGTGCCCCCACAGGCTTTACACAAATACAGGATAATTAGGGAGAAAGGTTGGACTATGTGGTGGGGATCACGGGGCCTGACAGCTTTCTGATGGATTGGCCTGATAGCCACTGTGGGGCCCATTTAAAGGTCACCACTTAAAATGAATAATGGGTTTCCATAGGAATGGTCACCTAACTTTTGGCACACATAGCTGTGCATTGATCTACCTTATGAGACCACATGATGGGGAAAATATTTCACATCTTATTAATGCTTTCACTCACATACAGTAAAATATGTAGAGAGATTGTAAACTAGGCGGTGGCAAAGGGTCCATGCATAAGAGATAAACAGGAAGTTATTTGCTGAGTTCCTTATTAAAAATATTTAAGTACAGCACAAGCTCATTCAGATATCAGTTACACTGTATACATACACTGTTACTGATGAGCTGTGTGTGTGTGTGTGTGTGTGTGTGTGTGTGTGTGTGTGTGTGTGTGTGTGTGTGTTTTGACTCCAGGAAAAAGCCATCAGTATCTGGCGATCCAAAGACTTTTTCATAGAGCTGGAGCCCCTGCCAGGAGGAGTGGAGGCGGTCAAGGAGATGGCCAAGATGGATAAGTATGTCTCAAAGATCCTGGACACTCATTTAAAAGCAAATTATGACTGAGACAAGTTTGTCAGGGTCTGTGATCAGTGATCAGTTTAAAATGGGTGTAGAATTGCAGTGTGGATTCAGTGTCAGCTGACAGAGGGGCACATAGATTCCTTTGGATTAAAACTGTTTTGCACTTTTGTATGTATAATTATTCTCAGAAAGAGATAGATAAAGTGAACGCTGGCTGTATGTTTCAGGCAGAATTCAAACACTGCTAATGTAACATTACCACGAGCAGGCTTTACAACAACAGGAGTAATCTGTGGTTCTGGTATGGTTCTATATGGAATCAGTATGTATGCTACTAAACTTGTTACTGCTTTCCTCATATTCAAATATTTCTCTGCTTCTGGCTGGAAAAATCCACATGATGTCACCTGGAGGAGTTTTTAGCTTTGATAATGTCACGTGGTTGCTCACACTACAGAGATTGTAGTTTTGGTCAACATGTTCTTCCTGAACTCCTCCATATGTCATGATTGGCTCAGATAACTCCTCCAGATAATGTCACCTGGAGGAGGTCTTTGGTTAACACTAGCAACACTACAGGCGCTGTAATCATGGTAGAGCTGCTCCTCCAAACTGTGGACTGAACTCCTCCATATGACACATGACATCAACTAAAAACTCCTCCAGGTGACATCATCTGGAGGACTTACTGTGGAAATGTGCATGATATTAGCTGGCTAAAACCAACAAATGTCTGTCAACTTGTGGGGTGCAGTAACTCCACATACAATCTAAGTCCAGGTAGTAATTTTATTACTTTTTAGCCCTGTTGAGTTTTTTTTTACTTTGTTTCTACTTGTGCTGGAAAAAACTGATATTACTTCTAGGGCCTCAAGCACAGCATGTGGTGGCTTCAACGGTGACATCTGGTGGTTTGACGAACATATATCAGCTCTTTAAGGCTGCAGCTTCAGGTCCACATCAACTCAGGCTTATTACAATAAAAGTGCAATAGCCTGAGTGTAATTATAAAATCTGTAATACATGTGTTCGCTAATGCTCATTCATTAAGTTATTTTATGAATATGAAAAGGTGACTCATATGTTATAGCCATGAAATATTAAATTCTAAACTGTAGCCGCGTCTGTGATTCGTTGTTGAGCCAGCCTCATGCTGCGTGCTTTAACTGTCGTCTATATACTGATAGCGATTTCTCTGATGATTGATTACGTGTAGGTGTAATCTGAGTCAACATGAAGGAGGCCTTGTTTGCCGTTTCTGGTAGCATTCTCATAAGCACACAACACAGTGGAATAACGTCTAAAAATAGCCTTCATAGTTATGAAAGTGTGTGTTTACATTTCCACTCCCGGTGGAAATGAAGGGTTTTCTTTACCTCTTTGTTTTCCTCCATTATAGTTTTTTTTTTAATTTAATTCATTAAAAAAACAGTGTGACTGCCGGGCATCAGCTGCTACAATATGAAAATGTTTGTATGTTTTTCATCTTTTCCATCGCGGTGCTGTTGTTTCTCTTTCTTTCCGCAGCACAGATGTCTTTATTTGCACCAGCCCCATAATGCATTACAAACACTGCCCGTATGAGAAGGTGAGCCTCATGCCATTCACATCAGCTATTATGTTCCTTTTTGAAATGATCGCCGCGTGTCCTTTTTCCAATGAAATCTCATCCTCTGCGTGGTCACGTGTGCGTGTGTGTTTTTGTCTAGTATGCTTGGGTAGAGCAGCATCTGGGCTATGACTTTCTGGAGCAGGTCATCCTGACCAGGGACAAGACATTAATCACCGGGGACCTCCTCATAGACGACAAGCCTGACATTTTAGGTGAGGACTGGATACATGTTAGTGTGTGCTCATGTTTATGTTATCACAATAACAAAAATACTCACTAAAGTAACCATGAAATTAGTAATTATTTAAATAATTATTATTTTGTATGGCTATAGATGTCATTGATGCCAGTAAGTGTTGCTTTTCTTCAGTAGTGTTACCTTCTCACATGGCGACTTAATGCAGTTTAAAATAAGAATGGTGGCAGTTTTACAATTAAAAATTTTTAAATTTGTTCAAAGTTGTGAAACCTTAGCTTCATAAATTTCAAAAAGGCAGACAGACATATTTCTGGCTGATATGACATGTCATTGTTGGTGTATTGCCAAGAATCTGTGATTGTCTATAGAAGACACACGAAAATACGCATGAAATCTGTTGACAGCGCCATCTAGCAGACAGGGGTTTAACCACAACACAGAATGAACCAGCATATGCCACAACTCCTTGTGTGTAAACTATTAATTAAAACCCGATACAGCGTTTTTGAGAATCGATACACTAACACAAAGCATTATATCTCGATACTCAAGTGTATTGATATTTTCACTAATTAGCATCGTCACCAATTGACAGTCCATGTAGAAAATATGAAGAAAGAAATGGCACAAACTTGTATTTCATTCCTGACTCAGTTTGGCTGCTTAGCTTACAGACTTTAATAATGTTCAAACAGCATTACTGCTAACTTCAGTAGCATTCAGTATCAACTTGCACACAGCAGAGAATTTCAGCAGGTAAATGTGGTTGTTTTAAATCAGTGCTGTTGTTAATAAGACAAACACACATCTCCAAAACTTAACAGTTAATTTGGCACCTAATTCAGTTTTGATGCAATCTTTCTTGTCTCAGATTGCACCATCTTTGTTATGCACAGTTACTATGGTAACAAGTTGTTCTTGTCTGTTATAATATCAGTGAAAAAGGCTGTTTATTTGTTCATATACATAGTTGACTCCTACTAAAGCCTCAAGCTCAGTTCATGAACATGAGGAGAAATCCGAAACTTGACACGCCTGCCTTGACTAATTACAGTTAAGCTGTGGCTGGACGATCAGTTTTCTGGGAAGGGGCTGGCAAACTAACTGGCAAAACAGGACTGACAAAAGAGTGGTGACATAACATGTAAATATGTTCCTAAAAATGTAAAATTCATGAATATGTTTCACTATATAGAAATGGAGAAAAAAGGAAGTGAATTACATAACTGTGTTTGTTTATGTGGGTGTAATATTTAGCATCTTCTTCAATGCTTCATTTGCACCTTTATTAAACAGATGTCACAGTGTGCATAGTGAAATGTGTGTGATTGTCAGTTGTGTAACGTTTGTGTTCTGTCACGTTCTAATCAGGTGTGGAGCCCAAACCATCGTGGGAGCACATCCTGTTCACCGCCTGCCACAACAAGCATCTTCCCACCAGCCCCTCTCAGAGGCGACTCCTGTCGTGGTCAGACGACTGGCGGGCCGTCCTGGACAGCAAAAGGAAGTGAGGGACTCCTTTCACCCACATGCCCCAGGCACCGCCATGACACCAACACCGTCGCCACACCTGTGGGTGCTGAAGCTGGGAGGTCTTGCTGTGTCTTGCAGAGGCATTGCCAGAATTCATTTCTGAAAAAGTTATGTGGTGTTTTACAAACGCACAGCAGGCATGTTGCACAGTGTAGAGAGAGGTTATTCGTTTGTTTGACCACAAGGGGGCAATATAAGACCGAGCATGAAGCCGTGCAGTATCACCACTTTGACTGAAACAACTGTGACAGAAAAACATATGAGGAAAATAATTTAAAGTGGATACACAGGAAGTGTAAAAGGGCAGACCTCACTGTCACCTGCTCTGTTTCTGTAATCAATGTGTTTATTATTCTTTTTTTTGAGTTCTCATTGTGGACATTTCTCTGCATATTCAAACACATTTCAGTTTTGAGCCACTGGAGCGGTTTATCTGTGGTGTTCTTCACAAAAAGCTTATCAGTGGTTCTCAGTCCTGGGTTGCGCTGATGAGTCGGTGAAGCGTGATTCACTCACAGCAACAGGGCCCTCCACTGCATGCTGAAACGCACAAAAATAGTCTCTGCAAGTCACAAGCGCTGCTGCGAATGTGCAATACATATAAACACAGGGAAGTGACCTGGACTCACAAACACTGTGGCTGTTTTGTCCATTCATTTAGATGGGCGTGCACCATACTGTCGTCATGTAAATGAAAGCGTACGCTCTCAGAGATACCTCGAAAGGTTTTTTTTTTGTTTTTTTTTTAGGAGTTCTCGTGGATACTGTACACTGGTGCTTTTTAAAAACAACAAAACTTTTCTTCCTCTGTGATCTATGCATCGTAACTAAGACACTGATGAGAATCAAATACTTGTTAAAGGCAGAGAACTGCTCACATACATATGCATGTTGCCAAAAGTTTTACTAATATAGATTATTCTAGATGAGTTATTTGAAAGTTTAGACCTACAGTGATTTTTGTTCAATGATTTATACTGTTAGATTTTGTTTAGTTTTTACCACATTTTAGACAGTTTTAGTTAAATAAATTAGCGTTTTGTAAATACCCCTAAATGTACAGCAGTATGTCAACCATGTCTCAATACACTTGAACCTATGAATTACTTCTATCTATTTATATTTTCCCCTTGTAGTTTGCATCAGATACAAATGAAGCTATATGGTGAAAAACACTTAAAATACACAATGACTGAAAAAGCATATCCTCATTTTATGCTGTTGAGGCAAAAACTACAAAACTCCAAACTTCAACACTCTGTTCTTGTCTGAGGTGGAACTTTAAAAAAAAAAACAACAAAACAGCATTTTCTCAGTCAGGATTTGCTTTGCTCTGCTTCAGCACTTAGAAGTGGAGCTGGAATGCATTAATGTCAGGCCAGTTGTGATTTCGCCTGTTGCTGCTAATGTGCTTTTTTGGGAACAACAGTGGATGCTGAACGCGTGTTACAGAAAATGTGCTGAGGTCTGAGTGCTGTGTTATTGTGCCTACTCTAATGTCCAAATTAAGCTTATTTCTTTTAATGCTGTATTTTACTTCGCCTCACAAAGAAAAGAATAACAATATGGGGATCAACATGCTGTTAACGGTCCTCTCTTTTTGGTGCATTTTTCTTTGTTTTCTTTTTACACTTAGTTCATTTAGATCCACACTGCCAGAAGTCACTCAAACGCACAAATAGCTTTGATTGAAGTCTGGACACTCGTTCCAGCCTCATGGTTTTACATTCTGGCAGTGCAGGAGTGTTTTAAATAAACATGATGAACACAACCTCTCTGTGATTTTGTGACTTCTTCTCGACTCTGATCGTATCAGTTAAAAACATGTAGCTGAATGTGAATATCAGAGTTAGTCTAGACTGTAGTTTTCACTCAGTATGTTTGGATATGTCTGGACAGACTGTTCATAGTTAACTGCTGAATATCATATGTCAACATCTGTCTACTTGTACTGGTGAAACCATGCATATTGGTGCTGATTCTCAATGATACTCGACTAATCTTTTAGTGGAGGAAGAAAATCTGGGCCCCTGCTGGAATAACCTTTAAGAACAGCTCTCACAAAGTTGATAACATGCTTAAAGAGGAACAGCCAATCAGAGACATTTGAAATTTTATTTACCCAGTTCTTTACAACTCTTTTCCTTTTAATATCTCGTCACATTCTCACTAAAAACAAACAAAAAAAAAAACATAATTTAATTTAGCAATGAAATTTGCCAAGAAGACACAGTGAAAGTGATAACTCACAAGAAAGCAGCAGCTGCACAAGTCAGAATAATTATAATAAACAGATTTTATCTTGACTTTATTTTTTTTTACTGAAACATTTACATAAAGCTACTACAATATGCACACATTTTATGTTTCAGAATGTGGAGAGGTGCTGTAAATCAGACAAAGATATTTGCTTCTAAAAGATTCTGAACAAGGTTCACTCTTCTAACCAATCAGATAACGTCAGGGATTTCTGCTTCATTAGTAAGTTTAGCCTCTTCCTTCTGGTAAACAGAACGTTAACACAGATGCTCGATCCAGAATAGTTTTTCTCATTCTGCTGATGTTGCATGAATGCAGGAAAAGATCTGGGTGTGTAACGGTAGTAATGTCTAATGTAGCCCTGAGGTGTTTGTGTCCAACGCAAGATGAGGAGCAGCTTACAGAGCTGCTTTCTAACACTACATGCTCAAGTTTCTTCACTTTTCTTTCTATTTCATTAAATTTGTGTAGTGTTTGTGACCTGCTGCATTTTCAAAGTCACCTCATTGCTTCTTTCCACCATTAACTAGACAACTGGATCCTCTCTTGCTGGAATCTTCTGTGGCAGAAATCATCAGAAGTGCCATGTGACCATTACCATGTTACTGTTTGAGCTACTTGACATCAAAAAGCCAGTGAGCTGTTGCACAAACACTGCGTCAGTTGTACGTCAGCCATTTTTTTTGTCAATGAATGTCTCATGTTTGTGGTGCCGATGTGATGTTTCTTTGCAGCAGCAGCTACAATGTCTGTGGGAGACAAGATGCAGAAATACTCATTATTGAAATTAAGTTGTGTTAATTTGACACTGTTTAGTTTCATTTCCATGCCTTGCCTTTAAGGACCCCTGCCCTGCTCGTTTTCCAATTATCCCTGCCCTACCCACTGCTGATTATCTGAGTCAGGTGCTTCAGTCAATCAGAAGCTGGTACCATCTCAGATGAGAGTGGAGCCAGAGAAGACATAGTGAATCTGTATTTTCCAGCTCGACTGAACACATCTGAAATGCAAGTAAAATCCAAGGTTAAAACCAAGATTAGTAATTCACAGCTAATTATTGTTTGGAAAGTCAGTGTCACAAGAAACACCTGTTGTGTTGGGTCACCTAAAATGGGCATCATCTGATACTAATATTCTCTGTTGCTTAACATATTGAGGTGTCTGAACATTCGGACAGTCAGGAATGTTGTTTTTGTATTTTCATCAATGCGAGCAACATGGTTTGTTGCCATTTAGACTGGATCTGCTAAATCCTACACAGATTTCTAACTCTGTGGAGGGATCCTATATATTCAGTGACGGTGAGTGAGTTCAACAATCAAATCTCATTTCCTTTTTTTTTTGGTATAGGTTTTCTGTGTTAGTATTGCAGTTAAAAGCTGCATGAAAAACACAGAAACAACAATCTGGTGGCGGCCAAATCTCAAAGCATTATTTTGGAGCATGTTGTCCTATCACTAAGGTATTTAATAACAGTAATTTATGAACATTTTGAACTTGCCAAAACTAATGTTTCTGAAACATAATTGTGTGGAAATACTTACAAATATGTTTGGCAGCTAAGCGGTATTATGTGTTTGGCTAAGTTTTCTCAGCAGACAACTTGACTCTGTGGCTCAGATACTGATGAATGATCAAACATCTGATGAATTAATGCTCACAGTCTGTTCTACTCGGTCACATG
The DNA here is from genome assembly GCA_032353495.1 of Ctenopoma kingsleyae. NCBI lineage: Eukaryota > Metazoa > Chordata > Actinopteri > Anabantiformes > Anabantidae > Ctenopoma > Ctenopoma kingsleyae. The sequence continues at coordinate 3,614,806 of JAUBNQ010000011.1, read as the reverse complement.
CAGGCTCCACGTGAGATCCAGGATTGCTGTGAGACTACAACGATAACCACTGAACCCCCATACAAACATTTACTAAATTCCACACTCCATACACTTTTACATACACAAAATGTTGTATATTTTATTGTAATTGTATTGAAATATGACATCTGGAGCTATTTTCATTAAGCTAAGCTGTCGTACATAATCCAGTGAGGTGGGAAACATGGTTCAGATGATGTGGGCTCCCTACTGTAAGTGTAGGCACAGTGTCAGTAAAGTGGAGGTGTTTAAACTCTTTGTGTAAGTGGGTGAAATTTAACACACAGCACACAGTCTTTAAGGCCTGTTCCATTTTAATGAGGCACGGGACAATGACACAAAACACACCTGGGCATACTGGACACCTGCATACTCTGAAGTCGCTGTCAGTTAAAAAGTTGCCGGTCATCACTCTGACAGATGCAATGACTCACTGCTACCCCTACTGTAACACCAGCTCCGGTTTGTGTTTGGTCTCTTTCTCTCCAGGTCTATAATCAAACTCCGTGACAGCCGTAATTCTTCTGCATGAACCATTTTACCATGAGGCTCAATTATGTGTTGGGCTGTTTGACAGGGTGTTTTTTGTTTGTGCATCAAATTGCAAAAAACTATTCTGTTATTTCTCTCTGACAGTTATTTTTCAGTTACATAAATTATTCAGCACTGTAGCATTGGTTGTAGTTTTCTT
>JAUBNQ010000011.1:3578247-3593572 GCA_032353495.1 Ctenopoma kingsleyae | reverse complement strand
TAAACATGATTATAGTTCAAAGGAAAGAAAACAATCATATTAATCGATATGCATACAGTATTATATCAAAAAAGTGTAGTGCTGTAATGCTTAATAATTTCTTTGTTGTTAATCTGATAGAGCTGTTTGTCCTGAATTCATTTGAGCAAGGGCTGGGTGGAGCAGGGTGGAGTTTTGGTATCATGCTAGCTCTGGCTTCCACTGCAGCTTTAAAATTCAAATAAACAGCTAATTATGAGGAATGTTTCCAGGACATTAGCTGGAAAATATGGGTCCTGTAAAATAAAGTGCAGTTGATATCACTTCACTACGTTTGTTCAAGATGAGAATTATTAATTGGTGGCTGCATTTGCATCAGGACATGTTCCTGCCATAATACACAGGTCTACACATGGTACACAGTCATGCAAAAATAAGCAGCGTGTATTGTGTAAACACACACTCCTGACAAGTAATCTCCAGTCAGCATTTATCAATATTAATTATGCTTACAGGACTCTTGGTTTTCTTTTCAGAATACATGCTAACACACATTTCTATACATTTATTAGTGGATGATTCAGGTTTAGTGGGGGAGTGGCCAAAGATGAATCTTTTTTGATCTATAAGTCTATATTCCAGTTTTGCTGAGTTTCCAGGTTTTACCTCAACATACCCATCCAGACAAACCTGTTTCTAAGAACAAAACACCTGGCTGTAAATACACAGAACACTTTTATTCTCAGCAGAAAACACACGCTGAATTTGTTGTATAAATAGTCAACAGCAGCACATTCTTGGAAACTAATGCACAGCTGCAGCAAGAGGACAGAGCAGAAGAGAAGTAGTACTGTTCGTATATATGAACATTTTAATTAAAGATAATAGATTTTTTCTTTTGGCTTGTCCGGAGTAACCAAAGTGGATCATGGTCTGCACATTGTGTCCTCCCTGATGCAAACATTCCCAATTGTCCCCAGACTTGGGACTAGCACTGGTACCATTGGCTTCTGCAGAATCAGTGGATGAGGTCTCTGGACAGCGTGGGGGTTCAGTGTCTTGTCCAGGTAAACCTCGACACATGGCCAGGAGTGAGGCCGCAAAATGCTCATGCTAGAATCAACGGGCAACCATTTTACCATAAGGTCATAGATTACTATAACTATTTACTATGTGCACATGTAAATACAGTAGGCTGAATTCATTATGTCCAGTACACTATTTAGCATTCTAAACATTTATAATTTGTAGTTTTTAACATGGTATGATGTAGTTGTATGCAGAAGTGCACATTTGCAGTGTTTATTCGTTTACAGTACTTTCAACAGTTAGAATCTCTCCCATGAGGAGACAGAAAATATATATACAGAAAATATACAGCGATTTTGTTGCATAATTGTCCAACAGCACATCCTTGGAAATTAAATTCTTACTTTCAGAGGGTCAGAAAATTAGTTCACTTTTATAAAAATAGAATGAATGAATGGATGCATGAATTGTGTTTCCCATGAAATACACTGTTCGAGGTCTCAAAATTAGTCTGCGTGCCAGCATGCCCACGCCCACGTGCTTTGACAGAAAGCATAACATTTGCACCTTTATCAGTGTCTGGAGTTTGTCATATGTCTTTCTGGGAACATCACTGAGAAGACTCTTGGTTTGAATGATCTCATTGACTTTGACTGCTCATATATATTTCAGATTCAGCTGGCAGCAGTTTTTGGCAAAAGAAAAAGTCTCCTACACGTTATGTTCCAACGTAACTAAACTGCAGATGCGACTGTGCTTACCTGCCCTGCACCAAGAAATACACAAAGTTAGCAACTAGCAACACTGATTAAACTTCTTTTGTAAGATGAAGTTGATACAAACAAAACTGGTTGGTTGGTTGCTGGTTGTGCAAACAGACACTGACAACAGGACAACACTGGTTGCTGTATGGTCAGAAATGACTCCTGGGATGCACAGAGCATTGCAGACTGCTGACAGCTCTCAGATTTTCCTCTCCTCAGATTGCCAGGCTGCAGCGTGCCATCTCGTCCCAGAATAACTGTGACAACATCAGAGCGTGCATAAGGCCATCTCATCTCTCGCCATTTTCCGGATGTTCCCAGCCTTGCGTTAACGTGGTTAAGGTCAGCGATGACATCACGTTACATAAGCAGAATCCTACGAACCTTTGCTGTGTCATTAGTCACTAATATAGCAGTTACATCTTTTCTCTCACCCTGTGTCTTTAATGACGTACGTCAGGCTCATTATCATTTGATTACGCGGCAAGTGGATTAGGAAAATTTCATGATTGTGCCTGCTATTACAGTGACATTAAATTTCTTTTCTAAAAGCAAGAGGTCACCTAAGTTTGAGCGCTAAAGACCGGAGTGTGGATTCATTTTGTGGTTACACACAAACACACGCAGACTTTTTCGCTTTATTTTTTCTTGTGTGTGTGATTGTGACGGATGCCGTTGTAATCTAGTGTTCTAGCAACAAAAGCAAACACACGCAAAATAAACCTGTGACACATGTTTTGTGACACGTTTGCAACACTTTTTCACACATTTTTTTTCATTGTTATTGCTTTTGTGACCACATATCAGCATCAGAATGGCCTTACTCTGCCTCTAGTTGGCTCAGTAGGCCGTTATCATTCATGTGACCTTCACTGTCAGGTTAAAATAATAAACAGAGTGGACCAGGATTAGGGACATAAGCAGTTTCTAACTTTCCTGGTCATATGGATCACTTTGCATTTTTGGGGAAGACTTTGCCTTTTGGGCTTTTTAAGTTAAGTCTAAAGCATTATTATGACCAGTGACAACTGGCTACAGCTACTTCAGTCAGGTGTTCAGCATGTTATGAACTTGGTTGAACTGTGGCATAGAAAAACTTTTGTTTTCATTCCCTTACCCTCATCCTGTATGGTTCTGTTCTAGAAAAAGAAATTGTATTAGCTTCTCCTCAGGCTTTATTTCTCAAGCTTGTTTGGCTTTCTGACCTTTCTTGTTTCTCAAGTGCAGAATTTCTAGAAATTTGAACTCATAGCACTGTGTCGTTCACTGCATGTTAATGTGGAAAAGAAAGCAAATGGTTGAAACAGATGGGCAGTATGCTAATCTGGAAGTTTCAAAGTAAAAGTAGTAATAACACAAATAATGCATACTCTCAATTGATTAAAAAAAACTCCAAAACTACAGAAAAAAGTAAGGATAATGTACTCAAATTATCAAATGTGGTACATTATGGAGCCTGCAGGGTCCCAAAATATTTTTCAAAAATCTTTTGCATGATAACATTTCAAGAAAGCATGTTGATGATGAACTACAGTAATTCACCTATTTTGAATGTTACCACAGAATTTGGTGTTTATTATCACGCTGGTTATGGCACTACTCTATCTCCAATTGCCTCGGTAGGCTGTTCTCGTGTACTGACCTTCATCATAATGGTCATAATAATATTCATGTATTTTGTTGATCTGGAAGAAACAACAAACGGCAGAAAAAAAACATGCAGATCAGCAATATTCCAAATTCAGTAGTAAAGAATTTGTAAAGATATCATCAGGAGAACGTATCTAATGTACATCAAGCTTGTTTGTCCTTCTCCTCCCATTATGCACGACTTTTGGGTAACGTGCAGAATTTGAAGACGTCTGACCTCACACCACTGTGTCATTCACTGTACGTTAACATCAGCAAATATTTGAAACATGCAGATGGACGGTGGTAACAACACAAAAGATAGAACAAAGTTGATGCAAATGTATTAAATTATGGAGCCTGCAAAGTCCTGAAAATTATTTTTTGATCTTTTGCAACATAAAACATAGCCTGTTGATGTGGAATCCTAGATGTTGATTAGAGTCGGGCTCTTCTCCACCCGCAGTCAGCTCAGGTTATTGTACAATGGACCTTCATCTTAACAGTTAAAATAAAATTCATGTGTTGTGTTGTCCATCATAGTTTCATTTTCTTGTTCTTAAAGATCATTTTGTGTTATTCACTACATTTTATTGGGAAGATTTTGCCTTTTGGCACATTCATCTTACTTTAAAGCAACTGCTTACTTTTCCTTTGGCGGTTTAGCATGTTGTAAGTTAGTTAGCTTAGTTAACTTCACCAGTTTGTTTTTTGCTCCTGGAAATTTGGTAAATGGTTCTGCCTTGTAGTACACAAACACATTTGTACTAGTCTCTTCTCAGCCTTCTTATAAGTACTTTTACATTTTTTTTACATCATGCACGAGGTTTCTTAGTTTACACAGTGTCTTCCCTCATCAGCTGTCACAAGACTTTGTGATAACTTAGTTACAGCACCGCCTCACTGACTGCATGTTGACCTGGTCAAACAGCTGAAATGTAACATGAAGATGAATTTTCCACATTCTCAATTCATGTTTTGTCTGTGAAGTTACTACAGTGTAACTGTATACAGTGTCAACTACATAAAATATTCATATTAAAATTATATAAAAGAAAACTAGGTGCTGTTTGTGGAAACATCACGATAACTTGGAGTTTTATTTGAGTGTGAGGACAGGAGTGCTGCTGGTCTGCCTCACTCTCAGGGTTGCGGCAGGGACAGACCTAAGAGCACTCAGACAGACCGGGGAACTTAGGTGAAGAGAATTTAATAAACAGATAACAGACAATTATGAAACCAAAAATCACTCCATAAGGGAGGCACACAAAGACACGGCTGGAGAAGCTCAAACTAAAGACAAAAAGTTAACACAAAACCACTCCAACGGAGGGAAAAACTCTAGCAAAGGAATCTAATAAAACAAGCAGAGCAGGGTACACAACGAACCAGAACCGAGACATGAGAATAAAACAAAACCATTAAGAAACTACATGCAAAGGCTAGGGGAAAGGAAATACAGACAGAACCACACAAACAACTTCACGTGAGAGTGAAGGGGATGGGAAACAGACTCAGACGGATCAGAAAGATATAACAGGTGAGTGACACACAGGAGACCGAGACTGGGAGCCAGACCGGGGGAGAACAAACCAGAGCAGAGAAACGGGGAACCAGACGAACCAGAGCAGGAAACGCAGACGATCAAGACAGGAGCAAAGTATGAACAGGGCAGGAGACACTCGTGAAACTAACTGGAGAAACACAGGTCACAGAATAGACAACTCAGCAACGACACGCAGACTGAGGGGTAAATATAAAGGAGTGAACTAACAATGTGAGTGAAGGCACCTGGAGGTGATTGGAGTGAGTGAGAACAGCTGTGGGTAATAGCTGAGAGTGACTGGGAGCGGGGGCGTGGCAAGGTAAGACTGAAGACAAGAGTGAGAGGGGGTGTGACCAGGTGAGGGAGAGCACAGGGAAAGACACAGACAGAGAGACAAGCACAACAACAGAATAAACATGATTAAAACCCGATCAGAACCTAATACAATAACACAAGACGGAAACCATACCAACAAATGCACAGAGAGACATGACGGGAAATCAAAATATAACCTGAAATTAGGCTGAACAGAGAAACATGAGGAGAAAAACCCCAAAACACACAGAAAGTGAACTGAGACTAGACACGGACTGTGACACTCGCATCAGAGAAGAACGCACAGATGTCATCATCAGCCAGTGGAGACACTGATGCATATTAATAAACCCTGTAATTATGTATTTCCATAATGAAAACAACCAGGAGCAGAGCACAGAGTGTTACTGAATAGTTGGAGGGCAGTGTTACAGGACGCTGCTGAGTGTCCCTGACTCCTCACACACTTTGTAGCTCAATCACGCAAAAATAATGCAGGATGTTCTCTCTCCCCCTGCGTGTGCGTGTTTGTGTGCGAATTGTCAGGATACAGTATACAGGATTTTTGCTGATAGTGACGAGCTGGGACGTCATAGAGAGAGAGAGAGAGAGAGAGAGAGACAGTACTGGACACTGTGTTTCTGGCTCAACTCTGGGGAAAAGGTTGAAGTAGGTTTAAATAATGTGGAATTAAAAAGCTGGATGAGAACAAACTGTGTACTTTGTTTAGAGCTGCAGGGTGTAATAATGCCACATGTGGCATTATTAAACCCTGTAGGGCACTGTGTGTATATGTGTGTGCGTGGTGGGGTTATTGTGGATACTGTTATTAAAACATATGAGTGGGCTCAAGGATGGAAATTATAATTTTGCCTTTACAGGGTCAGTTGACGCTGCAAAACATCCATTGTGTGATGTAACACCTCATCACGTTTGTACTGTAAATGTGTGTGTGTGTGTAAGCATATGAATATTCACACACATCTATTTGACTTCTTCTCAACATCTGTGCTCAGGGCCACTTTTGTGTGAATTTATTATGAGTTAGGATTTGATTTATTTTACTTCATCTGGAGTCACTGTGGCACAAACATCTGGTTTTTAACCTCTGGTGACACCAGTGTGATGTTTTCATATCTGTTTAAACACTGATTTCCTGTTTAAACTATAATTAAAAGTCCTGTTTGTTCTGAACACGATTCAAGTCTGGTCCCCCAAAATTTATTTGATGCACTTTTGGACTCAGATATCATAAACAGATCTATAATATAGTATTAGTTGCATATTAAAAGCAGTTTCTGGTCATATTCTGCAAGACAGCTGCACAGTTTGTGTCAAATTTACAGTGCTACCTTTAATGCATGGAGTACATTTGGATATATATATATTGAGTAACGGACCAACCGTATATGATAAACTTGAGATAAGAAAGAATGAGAAGGAAAGCAAGTTTTATTTTGTTTCTTGTATTTTAATATTTTCTTTGCAAAAAAGTGACAATGACAATAAATATACATTCACAATAAAAAATAATTGATTGCGACGGAACATTCAAGTGTACTTAACCATTATAAAACCTGTGATAAATGTAAACAACATAGTTTTTTTCCCAGCATTGCACCTCCTGGGCCATGAGTCTCTTTTCTCTCTGGCGTCTGGAAAAAGGCATCACGTCAACAAAACACATTTTACGCATCGACGCGCGAGTCTCACAAGGTATGAAGCCACGTCACACACTGGGCTCTGACTGAACAAGCTAACATTCTCAAATGTCGCGTGGGCAGTGGTTTTTATTTTGGCGAGTTTTTGACGGACGTCCTGGGGCGTCCAGTCAAGTGTCCTTGGAAACGGCGCTGCGCCAGAGCGCGCAACGGCGGCGGTGGCGGCTCCGGCCTCTCCACACCTCCGGTGTCACTTTGAGCGCAGCCCGGCCGAACAGGTGGCTTCTCAAGCTGACGCCCCAGCTCCTTCTTCTTTGAAAGACTTCCGTTGAGTATCCTTCTCACAGTCTGCTTAACTGATCACGCATCTCTCTTTGTCTTTACCCTGGCCGCCTCCTATCGCCTTCTCCTTGATGTACATGAGGTCGCTGTGCACGCTGGGTCTGCGGGCGCACGGAGTTACCACACCGTATGCCTCCCCAATGTCCTTCAGCTTCTTGTTTTTTAGAGACTTTCTGTGCAGCATGTCGCAGTACTGCACGGAAACTTTCCGGTGAAGGTCGGGGCTCATTTCGTGAGGTAGTTTGGCCAAAGTAAACAGAGTCTGAAACATCTTATCCACGTTCTCGTTGCGCTTGGCGGAGATCTCGAAGTACGCGCACTTCTCGTCGCCAGCCACCAGCTGGTCGATCTCCTCCTGCTGCACCTCCCGGTAAAACTCTCTGTCGCCCTTGTTCCCGCAGATCACCAGAGGCACGTCGATGTTCTCTTTGATCTTGTTTTTCAGACACGATTTGGTCTCGTAGATCTGCCGCTTGAGCCGCTGCACCTCCAGGAAGGAGTCTCTGTTGTCCAGGCTGAAAACGAGGATGAACACGTCGCCTGAGGGGGAGAGAAGGATGCATTGGTTCATATTGGTTTGCCTCTGAGTTAACAAGAGGTACAGATGCAACCTATGCGTTGTTGTATCTCTAGGATAACATGCACTGGTGCATCCTGCAGCCATGCGCTCAGAGCGCGCTATGCGTACTCTAATCAATGCTTTGCTATGCTACACAACTAGTTCATTTTGCACAAACAGAATAATAAAGATGTGCATAAGTACCTGTCAGTATGGAAAGCCTCCTCATAGCGGGGAAAGGATGGTTTCCTGATGTGTCTAATATGTCCAGCTGGTAAACGTCTCCTTTGATACTGTACAGTTTCCTGTGAAAGTCCTCGATGGTCGGCGTGTACTGCTCTTCGAACCTCCCGTTCAGGAACCGGGACACGATGGCCGTTTTCCCAACTTTGGTGGATCCCAGGATCACCATCCTGTAGCAGTTCTTTGCTGGGATGTCGAAATCGCTCTCGGAGGGTGACATTTTCTTAATCATGGTTAAACCCGGCTGCGTTGAGGATATGCGTGTGTGTGTGTGTGTAAAAGGCAAGTGAGCAACCTCTTGCTCGGTGGTGATGCTCTTTGTAGCTGTGTTGTGAGTCTCTGTTTGAATTCCGGACTGGATTCTTGTATTTAAGCAGGCGACGGACTCCTCCTCCCGTCACGTCACAGTTTAGTGAGTAGGTACTCGGTAAGTATTTGAGTGCCAGGGAAAAGCGGACTGAACTCCCACTGGTGCGTCAGTTTGTCATTTCCAATGAAGACGAGAAGGGAGCAGTGGGAAAGGTCTAACATTATTCAAGATGATGGGACAGAAAAGCAGACCGTGCGAAACAGCAAAACGATAACTTCCACATAATATGATCAAGTTAATAATTGACTTCTCTTCCGGCATCTACTGTCGTTTGGTACACCATGTTAAAAATCAGGGTGTACCTTGGACATTTTCTCGTGAATGTTCAGCCCAGACAGCGGATATGAGTTCTTCTGCACTGAGCAAATATGTTGCCAGACAGCTGCTTTTTGTTCCTACAAATCCGGATTCATAAATCAGCTTTTTAAGTTACTTTAATGGTGCAAAAAAAACAACAACAAAAAAACAGCACAGCAGACTATTTCTAAGAGCGTTCACATGTGCGCAAAGGGAACAATATATGCAAAATAACACATTATTACAAAATGTCCTTCGAGTTGTTTATCCACCACTGTCTTACGCAAAGTCACGTTCAGTAATTGATTAATTCACAGCTGCTGCAGCTGCTTATTCGTGTCACCAAGCAGGAGACTGCAGCATCTTTTCTGATGAAACGAGGTTCTGCAGTGACAAAACCGACCAAAAGGGGGCACTCAGGGTACAATCGTATGCAGACAAATGGCTGATTCACCTGAGGAAAGAAAGAAAACTCACTGTGCAGTGGTTCTGTGTGTGTTCCTGTGTCAGCATAACCTCAGTCTGTTTGTTTACTTCACTGCCTTCAAGAGATTTTTTAATCACAGCTGGAAAATGCAAAAGAAAAGTGTTAATGACAATAGTTACTAATCTGTAAGAAGAAAAAAAGTGTGTGTGTGTGGTAGTGGGAATATAGCTCAGAATCTGAATGGAGCGTGTGTGTAAAGTGAAGAGGAGGAGGCAGCAACAGGCTGAGACCAGAAGCACGAAAAACTGTTGATCCAAAAATGAGCCTGGTTCATTCAGTCAGGTGTAGAGAACGTTAAACTGCGTGCAACCAAGTAAAAACACGAGAATTGCACAAATGCAGTTTAATAAGAGTACACGATGGCGACCTATGCTGCACAACTAACTCTGGAGCAAGTTAACTTTAGAGGATCAGATCAAAACATGCTGATTTTATTTTACTGAGGTGCACATGCTCAGTCTAATGCAACCCAACACAGTGGCTCTGTCACGATTCTGCCTGGAAAGTAGAAATGTAAAAATGTACTCTGTTTACTATTGAATATGGCAGGGCCATCAAAACGTATTAACGTAAAGTATTTCTTTGTAAATGACAATGTTGACTTAGTTTCTCTCCAGTACAGTAAACACTATTAACAACTATAAAATGTGATGCTGTGATTTTAAAAGACTTTTACCTGTGGAGAAGACGTGTGATTAATTGTCCGTGACGCATGGTGGATGCAGTCAAAAACTCTGGCAGCTTGTGAGCAGCACGCTGTTGTGTCGAGCACTGCTGCTGGTTGACATGTGACGCTCTGTGACGCCCTGATGAAGCGCGAGTTCACTGAACAATCAGTATGTTTTGGGTCCAGTTTAACACAGAGAGGAAAAGATTTTCTATTAGTGTAGTGTATTGTTGGGGACACGACCTCTGGTGTAGATTAGGCGCTTGTCCTTCTCCCACCCCCAGCTCTCATCAATCAGGCTTGAGGATACAGAAATAATGATAATGCAAGCACCAAAAAACACAGAGTTGTGTTAAAATATTTAACAGTTTGTTTGTTAGTATGAAATAAGATTTTATGAAGAGTATATTAAATAGATTAATATATTATTATTATGGGTTTTGTGCCACTTATAACCACAGAACCTCTAACAATTGAAAGAACGCTGTCCAAAAAGAGCTACTTGAGAGCTTCTCTGTGAGTAAACTGACTAACGGGAGGACGCTTCTCACTCCTTTTCCCACCAAAGAAAATTCTCCCGTTAAGTGTGACAGGCCCCTGAGCTGTTAAACTGTGGAATAATCAGTGAGCGGATTGTCTGTGTAAGTGCTGGATCAGGTTAACTAAAGAGTGTGCGTCACACAGTCATTGGACGGCGCTGCCCGGCCTGCCCAAAGCCTCTTTTAACTTTGATTTTGTTTTTTTTTTCCTGAGGCGTCCAGCTCTGATAAATAAGATATCTCCTCGGCGCTGGAGAAGAAGAGGCACAATGACCTTCCTTGTCCCATGACCTGGTCATTTGTGTGAATATGTTGTTTTATGAGTCATGATTCTGTCTTTCAAATATGTGCATGTCTTGAGGCAGCTGCAGAGCACGAAGAATAACTGTTCTTGTGTGTCCACAGAAATGTACTTTCACCAGTGTCTTAGCCCAACTGAGGGATGAAGAACAGACACAACGCGTCAACAACCGAAACAGACGATATGCTCATTAAAGATGTGAAACGAAAAGATGTAATGAAAAAGCATCAGTGCTGGATGAACCAAAACGAAGCATCTGAACAGTTCTGCCGTGCCTTCATTCAGCTCTCTGGTCATCACAGCTACATCCGAAGAACTAAAACAAAAGAAAAAGCAGGGCTGGAGTTCTTTTTTTCTCCTCTCTGTGTGAGCAGTGGCGGTTTGGATGAGGTGGTGTATGAAAATGGTGGTGTCATTTGGTTGGCTGATAGATGATGACACTGCGAGGAAGGGCCGATGTGCTGCAAGCGCAGCAGTGGAACTGGACAAGCGGAGGACGGTGGAAAAACAAACGGTGCAGACAGTGAGAAAATACAACTTCTGCCAAGCAGCTCATAAAAGATGCACATTAGACACTGAAATTTAGCTTGTGAAGTCAGCACCAAAAAAATGCAGCAATTAGAAAGAAAGACAAGTAGACTGGCATCACAACTGCTTCATGTGATGACAGAGGGCAAAAAAACTTTAAATTTAGCAGCCACAGTGTTCATTCCTGTGTGTCCACCGTTGCAGCTGGTTGTACCATAGAAATGCATTAAAGAAGCATTTGCATCACACATGCTGTCATACTGCTACATTCCCAACACTTGGGAGAATTGCTGTTTAAATGGCATAATTAAAAGTAATTAGTCCTATTCATGTATTCACATTTGATCAAGAATTGTTGCTTGATTCATGAGCAAAAATTCCAACTTTTTACTCAGATCCATGTTTTGTGTTTAATAAAAACTGCTCAGTTTCACATTGTCCTTTAAGTTTCTGCGTAAATGTTGAACAAATCTGAAACATCCTTCAACTGACCCCTCGTTTCTGTTGTTGTTCTCCTCCATGTTGTTGCCAGATGCTGTTTGACATGAACTCACCTCAGTCTCATCACAGAATTAACACTCATTGTCTATTTCTGTGTATGCACCCACACATGACTGTATGCACGCTTTAAAACTTACATGCACTCGGTTAATGGTCAAATCATCTCTTTGGTTTTGTGATCTGTTGCATGGCACAGTTTCACGATGCTAAGACTGAAATGTGTAGCAATGTGCACTCCGAGATGCTTTTTAAAAAAAATCATTCTAATGTGTTTGTTCTTCCAATCTTCAACTTGTTTTGTGTAACAGTCCACCTCTGTCCTTTTGAGATGTAATGACACAACCCTGCAGTAGCCGTCGAATGTAAAGCAGCAAAACCATTTCAAGCAATTATTACCACCAACCAAACTGATTTCTCACAGAAATTGCATTAGTTTCTGGTTCTTACAGTTCTTCACTTCTGCTTCAATCACAAAGACAAGCAGTACAGTGCAAAGTGTCCTCACTCATGCAAATTGCCTGTAAGATGTAGACATGCAAAGTGCTGCCTTATGTGCTCCCATTAGTACTCTTCATTTCTTAAAGACACAAAGAGACCAGTGCTTCCAAATCCTGACTCACTCTTTTATTACATAAGAAATACCTCATTAGCATACAGTACATCAGTGTTGGATGGGTTGCATAGGTACAGTATAAATCCTTTAACCATTATATTCATTGGTATTTAACATATTTAAGAGGAAGACAGAGGCATTTGTGAATCAAGACACACACATGACAATATATTCATTTCAACAGCGGAACTGTGTCTTATTAAAAACGGCATGGCTTGGAATGGTTTTCAAGATAGGCCAAGTGAAAAGATCTCTGTTCTTTAAAAACTCTGTTAAAGAGCTAGCTTTAAGGAAGCTGGCACTTTAATATGTCAATACATCAGTACACTGTGTCAGAGATAGAGCCCTTTGTACACATAATACCTAAAGATTAGTCAAAGTCAAAAAGTAATTGGACAGTTACACATTAGGTCAACTAAATCATCATATTTAATGTATATAATGTATTTAATGAAACGCTTTGCTGTCAGTCCTTGCTGAAAAGTCGTCATTCAATGCCACCATCAGCTCTTGCTTGTTGGGAGGGGGTCTCTCTGCTCTTAGACTGGCCTCCAGCAATCAAACAAGGATATTTCACCTCTTCAGGCTGTAAACCTATTCTGCTTCCTGTGGTTGTATCATAAGAATTATTGTCCTGTTGCTCATCTTTTTTTCTATTATTTTACCAGAACTGGAAAATCTATAACACAGTGACACTGACAAAGGAATGCAAGTAGAAAAGAACAAAAAGCACAAGGTAAGATCTGAAACAATGACAATGTCAGAGACGTCACCATCTCTGGATGATTAACATAACACAATATGTGAACATTATTTTTATATTCTACTGCTGCAAGAATTAAGTTACTGTAAAATATATTCTATCAATAAAATTCTTCTTGGATTTCTCTCTTCTTGTCAGCTGCTGAGGTGGAAGTGGTTCCAGCATTTAGGGTAAACTTAAGATTTTTACTCATATATCAAATTTTAACTCAACCACCATAGGTTTTAGCTTGAACCTAGTGTATGTAGTATGAGGTTGAGAATTACATCAGAAAAATGGCTCCATGTAGCTTTCACATTCGTCCAAGTAGCACAAAACGCATCAAAAACTCGGTGATGCAGCGGTAACTTAGACTTTGTATCCACGATTAATGACCGAGACTGCTGGGAAGCTTTCCTGCACACTTGACAGGACGGGAATCCTCAACCAGGAAACATCTGGGAGGGAAGAGATTATTCATGCTTGTGGTGCCGACTCCTCTCCTGATAGATCTGTTCAGTGAATGGTCTGTAAATACAGCAGAACAAACATGTAATGGGACAATAAATCAGAGACTAGATCACTGTACCACTCTGTGCCAGGAGCGTGAGTGTGTGTTGAAGCGTGAGGAAGCTTGAGTGTATGCATGTATATTCTTCCACTCTGTTGCAGATGAATGTGACACTTGTCAAACTAACAACTTTACCAGAGAGTGGCAGCTCTATTCCTGATGTGTAATTGAGGTAATTTGCAAAATTACAACCCCAATAATAGATGAGAGAAAAGATAAGAACATAGAGCTGCTGCCCACATGGTGTGCACTCTGTTGGCAGACTGACACCAGATGTCTGGATACCTACGCACATTTGCGAAGCGTGCTGGAGACTGAAGGATGCAGGCTAAGTTTGCATTTCCAAACTCACCCTGCATCCTGACCATGGGTGTGGTAGTGTGCCACCAGCTGGAAGGGCCAAAGGCGAATAAAACTTTTAGTGAAATACTTTCAGAAGTGCACTATTTGGCAAGCTACTGTTAACATTTGAGCTAGCGACATGCTAACACTAGTTACGCCTCAAACATAGTTCACACAAGGATGCAAACTCTGAGCTCTGACAGATAGTTTGCAGTCAGATTGGTTTGTTCATTTTAGATTCAAAAGAATCAAAGCCAGGGTATTGTGTAAGTGAGCATGCAAGTGATTCATCACTTCACTCTAAAAAAAAACATTACAATAATAATATTCTGTCCTGTCAAAGTGTCCAGGGGTAGACTGCACCTCCAGACATGCTGAGTTCTCAACGATGCACAGTCACACAATGAGACCATTCAGAATCTTTGCCAGAGGCAAAAGATAAATATAGCATATGAATCTTTCCCTGGTCACAGTGTGTGGTAATATCTGGCATCTGTCTTTCCTTCAGTTCACATGTTCAAGTTAAATGACTCAGTCGTGGATAGTTGGTGGTAATTCCTGCAGCGACATGAACACCTGCGATCTCGTTCGCAGCATGAGTTAATGTGTGACGTTTCCAGAAGAGCATGCTTTGGATACTGCAGAACATGACTTTTTCATTTTCACATGTATGTGTGTGTTTAAGTGTGTAATGTGAATAAAATACATCAAGCTTAACAAAGTAGAAAGTGGAAAAAAGTGAGTCAGATGTAATTTGATGACTGGTGTTTTTTAATGGTAAACATTAATTTTCCTGTGACCGTCTGTGTTTTATATACATTGATCAACCACAACATTAATACCAACTGATGGTGTTAAATGCATGGGGGACTCCCGTAATAGCACAGCTTTTGATTAAAATATATACACAATTGCATGTGATTGCACCTAAATACATCCTGCTTTACAGCATAGCACTCTTTGGAGAAGTCCAAAATAAAACCCAAACAAAGTGTTAATTGACTGACCTACATTTATCACATACACTGAACATGTAAGGCACAGCTACACAGTTCATACATGTACATACAAACATCCACACACCTGCTCTGAAGATGAGAGAGCAACACACATGCACACACACGCACGCACTCACGCACACACACGCACGCACATAATGGTTGTGATGACTAACTGTAAATAGCAGCTGCTTCCATGCTGAGCTCTGCCTCATTTGTGACCGCCTTATGCAGTAGCAGCATTTTTGTGTATTTCTGTGTGGGTGTGGGTGTGTGTGTGTGTGTGTGTGTGTGTGTGTGTG
>JAUBNQ010000011.1:3531966-3546118 GCA_032353495.1 Ctenopoma kingsleyae | reverse complement strand
TTGTCTTAATATGTGGTACGTCTGAGGTTCTCTGAGAAATACCAGTCAAACAAAAACCCTTAGAGAGAAATGCTGTGTACACACACACACATGCAGCAGCAGCAGCAGCATACAAACTCTGACACTCAGTTGACGCAGTCACACTAATAATCAACCTAAATATAACCGCCATTAAGTTTGTGTTCTAAAGACAAAGACTTTAGGCTCTTATGTGCGCAATACTTGTGCGTCAGGCTGAATATAGATCAGTTGATTTTCAGTCTGCCAGAAGCTGTCGTGACAGCATTTAAGCGGTGATTTTTTCTTAGATTTCTCCCCTTTAAATACTGTTTATATTTCTTCTTATTAAATTATTCATTTACATACTTTACATACATTCATTTTTTCACATACATTTCACATAAACTTTTCTTCTTTTTCCCTCAGTTTCGATACTTTAAAAACCCACATGAGGCTCCTCTGCCTCACCTGCACTGTTTCAATTTATTGTTGTTCTTTATTTATTCTTTCATTTTACCAGAATTCAAAGGTTGTAAATAACCAGAGATACACTGGAGGTCAAACTCAGGACATGTTTCACTTCCACTTCTGATTACGGCGGCACTGAGAGCTCAGAACAGACAAAACAAGTAAATGAAGCAAACATTTTCAATGATTTCACAGCACAGATGCAACGTTTTAAAAAAGCAGACAGCAAAATGAGGAAACAACCAAATACAGTATGAGTCTGGCTCAAACCATTAAGTTTCTCTTCTTTGCTCGGGTGAGGTTTAAATTGCAGTAGGTCAGTGTTACCTGTCCCTGGACCCAGCGAAGGAGGAGGGTATGTGCAGTTCTAAGTCAAAATGTGATTTTATGTGAATGCTACTTTTCTCCCTCCTTCTTTCTCACTGACTGAACATAGAGATGTTCTTCCCTGTGCAGAATCTAGATCCCACCAGATAAGATCCACAAAAGAGGGCAACATGGGACCCTACATCACAGCGGCAAACTTCTTCAATCAGTTCATCCTTGAGTTGAAGTGGACATCTGTGACAAGTGTGAAGAAATTCCCTTCAGGTTGCATTTACAAGTATGGGCAGCACGGCGCAGAGATTATCTCTTTATCTTATGTTTATTCTCAAGTGCTCAGAGTAATCTGCTCGCTTGGTATCGCGTGTGCGTGCGTGGTCTTCCCCGCTTGCTGTTATCTAAAGCTTGACATCATGTCCAGATGTCAGTCTGAGGCAGAGAGATAAAGTGAAAAAGAACAGGCTGACCACCTTCCTCCCAGTGGTTCAGTGTCAGTGTGACATCTAGTGCATCACACAGTTTTATCTCATTTACGACCACATCTGACTTTGAAATAGTTTAAGGCATCTGCAGAGACGAGCTATCTAGAGAAGCAAGTATGTGGATTTTGACTGACCGTCAATCATAGTCACATCTTAAACCGAAAATGCCCTCTGAACAAAGGTGTGTATGACACACAGTTGTCATCTACTACATCACTTACTGTTACCTTATGTCACTGTACACACAAATACTGTACATGCCTGTTGCCTAGGTAACTGATCATCAAGAGACTGTATAATGAAAGATGCAAATGACATGGGATTAAGAAATAAACTTATAACTAAACTAAAAATATCCTCTGCACAAACATTTTCTTTCTGCTTTTAGTTTACTCAGAAGAGAGAGGACGTACACAGAGTGCAGCATGAAGACATTTTGTTCTGCTTTTCTGTCTAATCCTGTCTCTTTTCCATGACAACAAGTAAAGTTGAGTAAAGTAGAGTTTCAGAAACACCTTCTCCTTCAGTCTTTATTTTTGACTGATAGTGTAGTATTAATTCCTGGTGGTTAATTATGCTTTTTCTTTCATTGAGTACATTTCTTGTGCATTGCCATGCATGTGCACAGGTTCCTGCTAAAACAGGGACTCGCTGAAATTATTTTTTATATGGAATTGTACGTAATTCACAAACGTGTGGCTAAAAAGTTTCTGTATTCGTAATCTTAGTTTTGCAAGTTTTGCCATTTAATTTTGAACCTGTAGCCCTCATTTTGAAAGCTTGTACATTTTTCCAAAATTAGCATCAGAAGTTCAGCAAACACAAAGCTAATTACTGGAGCTTCTTTGTGTAATCATCTGCATACAGACACAGGCTTGTGTTGCCTGCTGGTAATTCACTTTGATAGTGGCGTATTACTTGTTGAGATAAAGACTGAAAACACATTTGTTACATAAGAAAAAATGAAAATGTAGATTAACTTATGACAATGTTGTTCAGCAGTATTTGACTCAAACTGTGAAATCAATTAATTTAGCATGAGTTAGAATTTGAGGATAAAATATTGTTTTTATGAATCTGACAACCAGTGAAAACAAAAGCAATATTTCACTCTACAGACTAAATAAAATGGACACTGTGTATATACTATAAAGGCACAGATCAAGTTTTATGAAGTTGTAACTAAAATGGAAACTGTAAAACTGCAAAAAAGTGTGTGGAGTAGGTATCATTTATCATTTTTACCAATATAATACCTGACCTTTATTGCTAAACAATATTATTAAATACTTCACTTTGAGGAGGTCAAAATGCACCAGCACACAGTAAAATTAAAATTACCTAAATTATGATCAAGGAATAACTATTTAAGACGGAAGGTAATGTTTTATAATGTTGCTTACAGAATGGATCTGTTATTACAGTTCAGCTGGATAGAAATGTCATTTTCAGAAGTCACAGTTGAAACCATGATGACAAACAATGGTGATCAGCTCATTCACACCAGCAATCATCTGGCTGATGGTTGGTTGGCTGAACGAGACCCTGTTCTCCTCACTGAGAGCCACAGCCACACGAGTGTACTTCCACTGAGAATACTGGCAGCTCTCTGCAAGAGAAAGGAGGTCTGCCCAGAAAGCAACCAAATTCACACAATTAACACAAGAAAAACGCAACAGTGTGTTGCAGCCCCCAATGAGAGGGCTTACGTTAAGGTGTTAGGGTTAACATTGATGAAACACAGATGATTCTTGCTTGGAAAAGCCTGACACATGTTTACATTAGTAAATGAAAAGGCTTGGACAAATCTAGTTTTGATGCTATGAAGAGTAAGCAAATGGTCGGTTTTAATATGACACACAGATTGTGACTTTGAAAGGCACGGTAAGATGAACAATCAGCAGGAGATTTAAGGTGACAGATCTGTAGCAGAGAGCAGACCACGGGGTTCGTTGAGGGGTGGTAAGAGGGCACATGAAAACCTAGTCACATGGGAATAGTAAGAAAATTGCTATGTGAGATGCACTGACCCTCCCTGTGAAGAAACCATTGATGATGGGAGCAGCAGGACACGCTGAAAAGAGAAAACAGCAGGGGGGCACAGAGAGAAAAATGGTTCTACAAGTGAAATGAGAAAAACAAGGTAAATGGAGAACCGCTGAAAAAGGCGGTACACAGAGAAGACGACTGAGGGAGACTATGAAGCATTTGTATGAGTAGGTATTATCTTATTTTCAATGTGGGTAATGTATTCGGGATGAGGGTGCTGCACGTGACTGCCTATTCTGTCCCAGTGCAGTCCATGTGGCTGCGATGATCAGCGGTTTGTCACACAGGAAGTGATGCGTTGTATGTATTAGGCAAATAAGACGAGAGAGTTACACCACTGCGTGTGGGCTGGTTTAGATGTTAGTAGGTGCAGTGTACTGTAAAGCATGGCAGAACCAGCCGACGTGGTTAGTGAGCAAAACAGGCAACAAAAGAGAGAAAATAAAGGAACAAGTATTTTGGGATGGAAAAACATGAAAACATGTTTTCTGGAAGAACATCTGGTGCACAAGCTGAGTGGTCACAAGTTGAATCATGCTCACATTTTTGTTTTTGTCAGTGTTGTTGAAATTGACTTCAATTTGTCAATTTTATCCACTTTTACAGTGTCACACTGTTTTTTAGAGTTTGCTAAAATCCAGATGAGACAATGGCTCAAAAATGTTGATATGCTCATGTGAGTCATGGTTGAAATGCAGAAAATGACCACAAACAGGTGTAAATGTTTCATTAAGAGACAATAAATGAACAAAACATACACAATAAATGTGGCTGAGGGTCATATACAGCAGTTATTGAATCTATATTATGTAGGGTTTCCTGAAAAGCATCTAAGAATAGAACACTAATGAAAGATAAGGCTGCAAAGCACAAATACACAGAGTGTATGAAAGACGCAAAATATTTTTAAGGTAGGTTCATTTAAAATCAGGAGGTTTATTTAACATTTCTTTTTTATACAGTACACTGAAGCTTTGCTTAAACTAAAACTCACTCACTCTTGCAAACACCATCTGATTGACAAGCAATGTCTTGTCAGTTCATAACTCCGCAGCAAACAACACTCAGTGAATGAAAATGACTCCTGCATAAATGGAAAGCATCCATCTGAGTTCAACTCCTAATGAGTGACCCAACATTTAGACGCCACATCTCACGCGGTGACTAAACTGCTTTGCCTTTTACAAATTCTGTTGAGACTGCTTCTAATCTTGCTCCCAAGATATAAGATTTCAATGTGAGCTCTCATATTAACAATCGGCGACTATAATCTTTCATTCTTGCTTTGACAGCCGTTATTAAAGGACAGTGGCAGTCTGGAGGTATCCTGGTGAGAATGTAGGCGCAGTTGTTTTGCTGTCAGAAGCATGAATATGAATAAATATGATTAGACGTACATATGCAGAAGAGAAAAGGGCTTGCGGCTTGACAGTCGTCACCAAAATTATCAACACTTTGCCTAGTGGGAGGAAATGATGTCACTGGCACCTGATGGCACCCCTGCAGTGAGTGCACACGTGTAATTGGCATCAGCAGGTGCAGCAGGCTGCAGAATGGCTGAGAATCTAATAAGAGCGCTGTGCCTTCTGCAAACAGGCTCTCTGTATCACACAGTGCACCTGCACCTTCCAGAGGCGTTCAAAAACTCAGGTTAGTCTGTAGATGAGTCAGTGTGTAGGCTCCACTCACACACACACATTCTGGCTGTAGCCCACACTGTGCAGGAGACGCTGGTCAGTTAGTCCTGCAGAGATTCTAACAATTCCAACAGAGCAGGTCTGTCAAACACAAAGCTGGTGTGACTGTAGGCTGATTATTCCCAGAGTCTTCCAGCAGGGTTGGCCCCATTCCACAATAAGGTCAATGTGTCACTTCCTCACACTGACCTCCTGGCCGGATTTTTCTCCTGGAAGTTTCCCCATTTCTTCTTCTGATTGGGTTTTCCAGCTGATTAGAACCCAATCATTAAAGCAGCAGAGAAATATCACTCCACTAGTTCACTGCTCTGCCTCCTCAACACATATGAATAACAACTTTATTTAATTTCTTTTTTTGATAATTGGGCTTGAAAGCATTTAATGCTTTTCTAAGACAAAGGCCTATACCTGTGTGTGTAGTGTTTCATCCGTGGACGGTGCTCATGACAGCGTTAGTGAATATACAGGGTTAAGCAGAGGTGGTTGGGGGCTGGTACATCCTGATCTGAGCACGTACAACACAAACTTAAAGAGCAGGCCTTGCTGTGTTTCTGTTCCTGTAGGAACATCATGTTCAGTGCAAATCACTGGTAGAGTGGGATAGCCTCTAAAATCAGCCCTGAAGATTGACCCACAGCTGGAGCCCAACACAACCAGCACGTGACCAGGTGATGCTGCTTGACACCTCACAGTTAGCCACTGTTCCACAGGGTTTTAAAAGTCATTATTTCACTACCTGCTACACTTAAACTATTCACAGCAACCTTACCATGAGATTTTTGTCATAGTAACATTGAATATAATGTCATTTATTGTTAGAGTGATAGACAGTGACATGGAATTGCCTCATAAGTGAATGTATGAAGGAAAAAGCTTTCTTATTGGAACCCACTGAGCGGCTGTTGTATTTTTGACGTCAAATGATACACAGCACACACAGCAATAGTAAAAACCACTTTCCTCAGAAAACAGAACACAGCACTTAGTAATCTCTAGGTCCCAGGCCAGAAATTGCTTTATTTAAGTAGCCAGGCTTACAAAAATGAATGTCCTGAATCAGGTAAACATGTTATTGAATTGCCACTTCTTCAGTCTGACCCAGGCCGCCAAGCTCCCCGTGAATGGGCACCAGCAAAAATTTGATTTTCTGATGAGTGTACCAACATGACCCATTGTAAATGCTACTTCAAAAAAAGCGCTGCATACATGTTGTACCACAATCTTATTAATTAGTTGTGTCATACTGCAAACCATCTGTCCAGACTGTGCTGGTCACAGCGTTCGCAGCTTCCACAGTCATAACAACCATGTCTGTCTAAAAGTCAGTGATGGGGGGTTACCTTCACACAAATGCAAGTCACCCATGCCATGAGCACTTTAGCATCATAGATCATGGCTTTTGCACTTTTCACCAAGAGTCTGGGTGTTTTTTCTCATCTTTGTCATGGAGAACCTGACATCAGTGTTTTCCCAAAAACAAGCTAAAATGTGGACTGATCACAGAACATGTTTCCACTGTCTTTCAGCTCTTGGGTCCAGAGGACTCAGTGGCATTTCTGTATAGAACTGATGTACAGCTTCTTCTCTGTATACTCTCAGTTTCAGTTTGCATTTCTAAATGCAGACTGTGTTAAGTAAAAACTTTTCATTATCTCCTAGGTTTGTCTCTGTAGATGTGAAATACTAATATTAATTCTTTGCAATTGCGCAAGGAGAAATTTTATTTTTCAACTGACTAAGAATTTTCACAAACTTTGGCACAAAGTGCTGAACCATAAGCCACATTGACTCTGCCCAAACAAACCTGGTCAGCAAAAACACTGACAATCTTTGACACAACATTGCTGTGTCTGCTGGAAGTTATCAACTTTATGCCACAAGTTCGGAGATGATAAGACATCATTGTTGTGTTTACAGCTTGTTTCTAATGCCCCCCAAAAAAATTCACTTAATGCAAGTTTGAAGTTGCACTGGTTTATATTTTTATAAGAATGGGTAATGAAAGCAGATTGTTCAGTCTCGCCACTCTCATCAGCACCAATGCCAGATTCACCAGAAAGGTGATTTTGGTGGAAAGCTCTGATAAAGCACATAGTGCTAAACAGTTAGAGTTAGTTTGCTAAAACTGCAGAACACTTAGCAGCTAAAGAAGCAAATATTTTCTCAGGAGCTGATGAAGATTGGAAACAGTGCTTAAAGGAGAAGAGTAGACATTGAATGTATGTTTGCTGGCTACCCAGAATAAACTGCGAAAAAAATAGCCTCAAGCAAGCTCATTGTTTGATTTAAGACATTTGAGATTTTTGATCAGCAGGCTACCAGCACAGCATAAATGCCCACGAAGTGTGCTACAATGTGACCTGCATCAAAGACGTGATCAGAAATAATAGTAGGACTAGGAATATTAAGGACATCAATCATGTGTGTGTCTGTTGCTTTCGTTGCCCCTTCAAGAGATGGTAGTCTCTAATAAAATCAAAGCAAACATCATCTCCAACACTCACACGTCACAGGAAAACAGCTCAAACAGACCAGATGAAAAGAGCTATTATTCTGTCTATGTAAATTCCTTCAGTCTTAATGCTGTTTGCCTGAATAACACCCATTACAGTTTGCTTTCCAGCACAATGGACAAAAATTGTGATTTGAGAACATGTGGCTAAGAGCTCCTCAGCAACATTTACCTTAATGCAAATAATTGGCTTCCATTGTGTAAGAAGGGACCTTCTGTATGTGTCCAGCATGTGTGATGGTGGACTAAGTGAATGGTCAAATGACTCACCATTAAAGGTTAGTTAAATGACAGTCTGCAAATGAAAGAGATGTATCTGGTGGGGCAGCTAAATTACTTTCAAAAAGCAGCAAGTAAATTGAGCCAATTTTAGATAATTACCCTCCTATTTAGCAACTGCATTAGACCTAAACAAGCAAAGATCATTAAGACACGTTAACTTTACAAGAGAGGAGTGGAACGGAATTATTTAACTGCATCACCCATTTAACAAGTGGAGTGTTATTTTATTGATAGTTTTTTTCACCATGACATTAGTGCTTAAACATACTGAATTGGTGCACTCTAATTTATGACCACATAAACAATGTGTGTGAAAGATACAGGTTGAAAAAAGCTTTATCCTAATGCTTTACCTTAATTGTAGTGTTTTGTAATAGTTCAAGCATAATAGCATAGACTGAAGTGGTTCTCTCAGTAAACCATGTTGCTGAGGAACATGTGACTTGAAATGTATAATTAAGGCATAATTGTGCATTCGCCTGATATCCGGAGAGCGTTTTCTCTCTGTCTCTGTGGAAAAGATCACTTTTGCTTTTTTGCAGCACAAAGTTTTGTTCCCATACCGAGGATAAACAATTATAATGAAATATCTGCAATCTGTTGTCATCTCTGATTGACACAAGTGCAGTCTTATCAGGCTCAGGGACACTGTTGGGACAGATTGCCTTGATTTGGCACAGCTACAACACACATCTGTTGTAGATGGTAATTCTCAGCTGGTTTCTTCCACTGTGTAAACTGAATCATTCATCCCAGGGGTTATACAGTGTCATTTTGGTACTCTGACTACTGCTGAGTAGGAAGAAATTAACACTTTCTCCTTGAACATTCCTCTATCTATTCATTGTCCCAAACCACAAGGAACAATCAGTAATGGGGCAAACAGAACATGATCCCTCACTGGCTTCCCACCCATAATCAAACTGTGTTTATCTGACTAAAGTTTGATTTATTTATGTTCTTGCATTCAATCCGTATGCCATACATATATCATAAGCACCACATAGCCATGACCGGATATGCACCCTCCCAGAAATGTAACTAAATATTGTAGCAATACACTGAACATCAGCAGTGACTGGTTCGCTCTCTAGCATTGCAGTGGTCGTACAGTCCATGTCCTCTGCTTTCTTCTCTCTTTTCTGTGTTGTACTAATTTTAATAAAACTAACTGCAAAAACAACATTTATTAGCTCAAACTCCAACATGATCCACTCAGTTTCAGTGTTGTAGTATACCAAAATAACTAAGTGGTGAAGATACTCAACAGATCATATAGAAACTCCACCGTCAAATAGTGCTTTAAAGGTGTAATTGCAGAGCAACACAGTCACACAAGCACGCAAACATAAATGCTCACAATCTCATCTTCTTGACATGGGAAACACAAACAAATGATTCACTTATCAATTTGTAATGACTAATGTCTCCTGATTATTCACAGTCATGAACAATAGCAAGGATTCAGCTATTGTTTGTTCCTAGCAGAAAAAAAAAAATTCTTCATTGAACTGAAAAAACAGACTCAACAAGCTCACATAAGGCTAGAGAAATACAGTCATCAAAGTTGATTAGAAAAGAGAGAAACACACAATCTAAAGAGAACTTTCCAATGGTCTGCCAAAATCCAATCAGCAGCATTGTTTCGGAAAATTTCAAACAATTTCACTATTTGTTCAACTTGTTTGCTGTAGACATCAGACAAAATTCTAGTTTTGTCTGATGTCTAGCAAGAAGCTATGGAATATTATTTTAGACCTATAATACATGTAATCACCAGTAGCTCTTACCGCATTCCAGAAAAGAGGGTTGAAAATGATGGCAATCACAGCAACACAAAAGCTGGAGTCATTAAAGTTGATGAGATTAAAGAATTCTTCCATCAGCTTCAAATCCATCTGAAAAGAGACAACTATGTGACTGACAAAGTCGTGGGGAGAAATACAGAAAAACACAAAAACACTTAATACATAACTTCATAGTCATAAATACACTGTATATACATATATCAAAAATTGTGTGAAGATACCTATGAAAGTTCAGTATTCACGTTAAGTGATGTTTTGACCCATGACATCATAAATCTACAGTGGCTGGCCCAACTGGCTTGTTTCATCAGAGAGCCAGGCCCAGTAATCTGATCAATAGACCATTAGTGCATCCCCTCTTGATAATCATAAAACAAACCAGACAGTTCTGCTACCTCACATTAACAAGTGACCACAGAAAGACAATGACGTGAAGTGATGCATGACTTTTTAAAAGGCAAGCATAGCATGCAGCATAAAAATCCATACTAATGGCTGGTATGAGGTGTAGAGACATCGGTGGATTTTCCCACGCTACCACACACTGTGTTGCTCTGTGTGGTTTTCCAGCTTATGCCCACTGAGGCCAGAGATAAAGACCAGCTTTCCTCATTTCTTAGCACGAAGAAAATAACCGAGTGAAGCAGAGATTTTTCAGTTGATCTGCGTTAACTGTTGCAGGATGGGAAAGGAAAAGGGACGAGATATTTATGATTTGTTATGGTTAGGATGTCATATGGTCAAGTCACACAAGCACACTGAAATGAATTTACACCATGACGTGGGGATAAACATTAACACAACTAGGATACTCAGTCATTGGCATATTATGAGAGTTGCTGGACCACAGTTTGTAATGTGGTTATTTAATTATACTAAATGTGTTTCAACACAAAACAATTCTTAAAAAAATATTGTGCAAATTCAAATATAGTAAAGATAATAGAAATATTGTGCTTTGTTTTAGTTTTTTTATCCATGATGTCAACAAAAATAAATAAGAATAAAATATGGGAGTAAATATTTGAATGTGTTTATTTAATAAATGCATATAAATACATACACACACACATATATATATATATATATACGTTTATTGAACATTGTTTGAAAATGTAAATATGTTCTAAGTGTGTACCATGCTTTTATTTTGAAGACGACTGAGGAAAGAGGCTGTATTCCGGCGGTGAACAAATCACCGGCGGCAGACATCGATTCAGTCGCTCGAAACTAACTTACGCAGCTTCTCTGTGCGGTTATATCGACACATGTAAAAGTCAGAACTGTGAAGCCGCTTTTTTACTTTACGCTTGTTGTCGTACCTTGGAATAATCCACGTTGTTGAGTCCTGCGCAGCACTCCGGCAGCACGGTTTCTTCTTGACTGTCCCTCATAAACACCGACTTAACAATGGCCGACGACAAACACTCAGATGTGTCTCTGTGTGTGCGGGAGATAACAAATCGTACACAATATTTGGTACAAAGTTCTTATGTGTGACTGAAAGAAGGCTACAGTGTCTGTAGACAAGCGCACATGTCCAAATAACCTCTTACCCTGCTCAGGGCATTCTGGGAAATGTAGTTCACAAATAAGATTTTATAAATAAAGCCATATTGCCTATATATCGCACTATTTATGCTGATTATATAAAGTACAAACTTGCAATTTTGAAACTGCTGCCCCAGTGAACACCTCGTTCTTAAATTGTATTAAATGAATGAAATTATTATTTGCGTAAAATATTTTTTATAAAAACGAGAAGAGACGATTACGCACTTTGTAGCAATCACATGCAAGGACAGACCAGGATCAAAAAATGTTAATGTTAAGACTTTGGTCTTTATTAAATTTATTTGAGGTGCTTCTGTGTTCAGTTGTTTATTAAAAGGGTTTGATAAGAACTTTATATTTAATTGTAATGAAATAAATACACAGCTTTTCTGGAAAACACTGTTACTATGAATATTAATTTTTAAATAATAACAATAATAGAGTCAGAAGTACTAGAGGTACAGAGGTTACTATTAAGATTCATTACTTAAATAATAATAACACCAGGGAGAGGGGTTATCCTGTTACTATTAATAATTATTATTTAAATAATAATACCAGGGGGAGGGGTTATCCTATCACCCTGCTTTTAATAATATTTATCATTTAAATAATGGGTTAGCAGTTAACCCGTAGCCCCTCTTGAGTCCACCGTCCTACGGAGGAGACGCGGAAAGCTCTGAGGAGGAGAGGCCCTAGCCTCACCTGTCAGGATCCTCGGGACCACAACCGTAGAGGTACAGTTGTTCCCGAGAGGCCCCACAAACCGTTTAGTGCGTAAACAGGCTTCCGAGGCCTCCACCTATAGTCTGTGCCGGTGGGTTAAGGGTCTCCGAAAACATGTGACTGTATGAGGTAAGTTCAAATCTTATTGTTTTCCTTATAGCATGAATACGTCCAAAGTAATCAACATTTAATGCTGCTTTTTGTTTTCTAACCAAACGTTAACAACATATGTAAAGTGTGACCGTGCGAGATGCTGTGGCACCAATTATGGCGGTTTCAGAACAATAAAGGGTTTCTGTCCTCGTGTAGCATAAATACACACATTTTTCATATTAATTGAAAAAGCATGACCTGTTCTGTATTATTTTAATCACTGACTCGCTAATGTTAATAATATGTATGCAATATGTGACTAAGCTAAAAGTGAACTGAGGTGAGTAACTTCTAGAAAAAAGTGGTTTGGGAGCATTGCTGCAGTTGTGAGAAGCAGAGTGGATGTGGCAGTGGAAGAGGGGTGGGGGGTGTTTGGTGACAGACATGAAGGGAGGTGTCAGGGAGTGGTAGAAAGCTATTGTAAAAGTCAACACTGAGTATTGATGATTTTCAAATCAACTCACTACCAACAATGTGCTATTAACAGTTAGCTTCCCTGACAGTCATCATGGTGGGGGTCACGACCTTAGTCACACAGTGGTGATTCTGGCATTTTACAAAAGACCGTTGGCATATGATATAAACACTGTTGTTTGATGGATGAACTTAAATTTGTACACGTGGTGTAAGAATAAGTAGCTACAAAAAGAACCAAAGAACGTTCACTCTGTGTGGGGAGGTAGAGATCTGATCTCAGATTAAAAAACCAAATCATATCTTGGCCTTTTAAAGATCATGTCAATAAATCAGTTATGTCTTCATTCCGCAGAAAATGGACCCGTCTGAAAATGACCCCAGATGAGTATTTCCTGGATATGAAGAAGATAATCACACTCTGTCTGCTAACTTGTGGAGAGAGAGGTGGATTCTAAGTCAGTCATTGTGTTGTTATAGTTTGGTTTTAGCAACTTTGAAATGATTTAATAATGTAACAGTACCTCCAGTGACAAGTTGAACTGGTCAAGGCTGACGGCTGAAGGCTTTTTTGTTGTCATTGTCTAGTACTTCTTTACACAAATAGATGAGCAGTGTTGTGCCGTGCCGAGGGTCTTTCCACCAACTTGTGAAGGAGGAGCAGCAACAAGCCACTGCAGTATCAGATGTGCTGTTTCACATCTTCCTAACTTTGCAGTGGTAATTCTTTTCGTCTGCATATGTGCAATGCTGTATTTATCTGGGATCCCTGCTATGCTCAAAACAATGTGAACACAACTAAAAAGTTTTTGCTGTGTTTTTCTGCCTGTCTGTCACACTCTGACTGTATTGTAGAAGACAACACAGCGAGCATCACGGAGAGCACTCACTGGAAACCTAATGAACGAGAGACTGGTCATCTTTGAACGTGAGGCAGCAGAGACAGTTCACGTATCATCTGGACATACGTACACAGCAAGGACAGAAATGTTGTGTCGGCCTTTGTGAGAATTGTAAACGTGACATATTTCAATGGTGATTTCTGTGCCTGTTCTGTGGGAAAGATGGACGACCGCAGACTTGTAAAAGTGCCATCTGAGATATGAGATTCCCGCCATCTTGACATTGTGACAAGTTTGATGCTTTATCAGATCTACATCTGTTACAGTGGTTTGTAATAACTTTAACTGGAATGAATGTAGAAGGTGGAGTTACCCATAAGTTCATTTCATGAATATGAAATACAAACCTAATGCTACATTTGTAGTGTAAATAGATTATTTTTTAGAAATGTTATCTATTGTTCTTAATAAAAGAGTAAAATCTATGCGTTATTGATTTTTTTCATAGAATTATTAGTTTTTATTATAAATGGATGAATTTTGTGCACAGTAACACATTTTCGTGCAGAAGTTAAAGCATAGTTTCCACACAATATGTATAAGCAAGCACAACACATAATGTGGGTTTGAGAAGAACTGTGTATTTTTGTTGTAATGACAAAATACATGAAAATATTTCCTTTATGGAAAAATACTGAATAAAAACCTCCTTACCAACACACAAACTGTTCATAATTTATAATTAGATTAAAATACACTGCTCAAAAACGTTATCGGACAACTTTTTTAACAGAGTTTAGTGTCAAGTCAGTTAACCTTCTGGGATATTGATGTGGTCAGT
>JAUBNQ010000011.1:3380148-3406843 GCA_032353495.1 Ctenopoma kingsleyae | reverse complement strand
AAGGTTTTATACTTGATTCAGGTTAGTTAGTACTACACTATTATCAGCACTCCATTAGTTTCTGTGAGATGTTTATAGCAAAAAAAAAGTCATTGCTTTTAACACAGTTTTAACTGAAGTTGGTTTTGAAGATGGAATGAGTCCAGCTGGGTCCTACACCACACAGCCACAGAGATGGGGGGACAAACGAGTTGAGCACAGCTTCCCAGGGCTCGGCTTTTACACGCTTACTACATTTCATCCCCAGTGGGACGGTCTCTGGAGATGGTCAGCGACTCAACTGGTTCGCCTCTGAAGCTGTGGGGTAGGTCCAGGGCGTTCCATCTAAGGGAGCCTGGTCGACCTGAGCTCAGTTGATACTGGCCTGTCACCCTCTATTTATAAGCTCTGATTTCTGAAGTAGTGACATCATTATGAGATCACATTACAAGCAAATTTAAGATCAGTGAGATAAAATATCAAGCAAATGTAAAAATTTAGGAACCTTAACAAACACCATTTCGCGTGAGTGCCAGATGCTCACAGTCTAAATGTCACAGTTTAAATGAAGAGTTTGAGTTCAGACATGTTCAGTAATAACAGCAAGACAGAAGGAACCAAGACATGACGCCTTGCCTTTGGCTCTCTTTACAAGCTTGGTTTAAAAGTTGTCCTGTTTGAGGAAATACAGTTGACATCCAAACCTGTGTATCTCTCATTGCTCACTTACCTCATATCCACTTCTTCTTCCAGGAGAAGGGAAACAAAGGAAGCTATGCTGGAATCAAGTTTGGAAACACTGTGAGTCATTTGGCAGGACGTTTACTTACCGAAGGAATACCTGGAAAGAGAGAAAATATATATATGTAATACTAACATTGTGTTGTATTTGCATTTTGTACATTTTGCAAGAATGTAGCTGGTGTATGACAGCTTGAAGAAACCCTCTCTACAGATTGGACCACAAGCAAGAACCACCTGTATGTTTAAGTGACACATAGGAGAATCTGTTAAGGTTTACTCACTCTGTTAAAGCAATTTATTTAAATTTCAACAAGACATTTTTGTGTTAGTTTAATTTTCTGTCAGTCTATGGAGGGGGCTTTGATTTAAAAACAAGGCGGCATTTCTCTGTAGTGATCTCTCCCTCATACAGCTGTCTGTACAGACACTGAGCTTGTGTCGTTGTTGTGTGTGCTAGGGAACATAAAGCGTCATAAGTCGGTATAATCACATAAAAATGTGTATGATTGGCACGCCTCTATATTGCATCTAGAATTTCTAAGTCAAGACATACAGAAAAATATAATAATTACCTAATGAGATGTTGCTATGACTACCACACATTTTGAATCTCCATTCATTTCACTGTCACTGTACAACTTTGCAATGATACATTTTTTTTTTACAACTGTTGTATTAATTTAGCATTTTGTCAGGTCTTCTTAAATGACCAGATTATGATAAAATAATGGTCTTACTAGTTAAAAACAGAGAAATTTCTGTGTGACCATCACATGACCAAACCTCAGTGAAAAAAGGATACAAAAATGTTCTTGCACAGCCCAATACTCCAAACCAAAACTTTTAAAGCATCATATACAGTTATGGTCAGTTTGCCAACATGTCTAAGTACAGTATATATAATTTAGCAGATTATAATATTCCCATTATGTACAAATGTGAGTAGTTGCACATGTGTACGTCCAAACTTACCACAGCTGTCCCACGTTGACCAGTGAGTGGTAAAGCACCCACAGTATCAACATGATCACCATATTCGCCATTCCTGTCACCAGGACAAACCCTGACAGTGCCATCCCCACCAGAGCAATGCCATCCAGGTTGGCATCCATGTCGCTCCAGTCTAAGAACCAGAGGATTGAGGGTGTGTACGCCAGTGCGGCCAAGCCTATCTTTCCCCCGACGTAGCGCTTGACACTGTTGAGGTAGCTCTTACAGGGCATCAGGCCGTGCTCCCCTATCAGCTGCTTGTTCTGGTTGTAAGCAACACTGAACGCCACAACTACAGGAGGGAGTAGTAAAAAGCACGGAAAAATTACTGACACGGTACAATTCAGTGCTCTTTCTTTAATTAGTAGTGCTGTAAAGGTGTGTGTTGTACCTTTCTGTGTCAGCAAGTAAGGCGGATTAACAGTATCACAGATGTTATTCTACTATCCTGGCTTCACAGCACCCTGACTTGTGATTGGTCCCTTATTTGCGAGAATTTCATTTGAAATATCGATCAACATTCATTGCATTTCTTCTATTCAGAAATGAACCTTTTAGCTTTGCCATAGCAATATATCAGAATTGAGTTGATTATATTTTGCATTAAGAATGTGTACCTGAAAAGTAAATAAAGCCCTGAAATAAATGTAGGATTCTATACAGTACAATATTTGTCTCTGATAAGAATGGCATAAAGGTAGGTAATATAAAATGGAAATACAGTAGAGATACCTCCAAACTGTACTTAATTACAGTACTTAAATAAATGTACTTAGTTACTTTCCACTAACTAGTTATCGCCACTGAGTCGTCACTGACACACTGCTCAGCTGAAGAAGTTCAGACAAGAAAAACACTCTAAATAACTTGAAACAATAAATAAAAAATGAAATCAACTGAATATCAACATGAGCACTCACAGTAAATAAAAGCGACGGAGCGCAGCAGCACAATACGAGTGAGCCAGTAAGTCCCAGTCTGTAAAGACACAAATCTCTTTTCTTTCTCTGAGTCTTTGTCTGTGTTTGCTCCATTTTCTTCCCCGCTCACAGCGGACTCTGTCTCTGTCTTTCTGCTGTCCACGCGTCTTTTCCTCACGGAGCTCTGCAGACTGTCACTGGCGGCCGCCATGTTGACGAATCTCACGGTCATGTGACTAAACAGACGCGGAAGTAACGTTATCATTATTATTATTATTATTATTATTATTATTATTATTATTATATTCGGTGGTCTATAATCAACTTTTTTATTTTAATTTTTATTATATATCTAATACTGGATTATATATTATATCATAATTATTGGTGCATTAATATGATCATCACTTTACTGTTGATGATGATGCTGTACTTAAATTAATATGCGTACATTCTATAGTTGCCGTCCTTTGTCTGCGTGTAACATAATTCATGCAGGCAATAATAAGCATACTTTTAATGTTATCCTAACTTACAGTGGAGGGCTGTAGGCTCAGTGGGCTACAGTGTGAGCTCATTTCAGTCTCCTCGTTTGTGTATTAAATAAAGTAACAAAATAATATGATACCATATTTAAGATAATAAAAGCAGTAGGCGTAGAATAGCCCGGAGCATATGGCTAAGGTTCTTTATTTGTCCCTCTAAAGTTTAGAATCTAAACTTTGACAAATCAAATCCAGTCATACCTTTTGAGAAAACCACTATCCAACACATCAGAACATGTTGGTCTTAATGTATATTGACTTTTAAGAACTCTCTACCTGCTTCTATTTCTTGCCAAACTTTGAAAAACTCTGGAAAAAGCCAATAGGACACGAGGGGTGGAGAGATGTGCTGAAGAGAGTTCTGGTGGTGTGTTCACATCACTCGTCAATCTTTGCCTGGCTGTGGAGGAGAACGTTATGGCAACAATAAAATAGAAATAATATAAATTTATTTGTTACTTGTGGTGAAACCGACGTCCTGCCGATCCGTGCGTATTTACGCACTTGGAGAGGTTTGCGGGAATCGGGGCAACAGTCAGCGCAAGCTTTCACTGGGCAAATATGACAGAAGAGAACAAGTCTCTGCCTGAGGACCAGCGCAGTCCAGCGAGCAACGACAGCTCCATGTCCCAACGTGGATCGGATTCTGAGTCCCCACCTTCTCCAGCACGGTCGGACGCACAGGGGACAACGTCCGGGAATTCGCAGAAGCCGGGGGCCAGCGCGGAGGATGAGCGATTCCCCGCCTGCATCCGCGACGCAGTGTCGCAGGTGCTGAGAGGTTATGACTGGTCGTTGGTGCCTGTGCCCAGTCAGGGGGAGAGAGGCCTTAAGAGCAAACCTCACGTGAAACGGCCGATGAACGCGTTCATGGTTTGGGCGCAAGCAGCGCGCAGAAAGCTGGCGGACCAGTATCCTCACCTGCACAACGCTGAGCTCAGCAAGACGCTGGGGAAGCTGTGGCGGTGAGTGCTGGAGCTCCGCATCAATGAATGTGCATTTAGTACTGGGTGCAACTACATCTGAAGACAACCACGATGTTTCCAAACCAAAATCCTGGTTCCTCCTCAGCGGATTTCATTGGAAAATGATCATTTTTACGTGGCAAACCTCTGATAATATGATGTCAGGCAATAAAACAGTGCTGAGGAAGTTATTAAGCACAAAGTAGATCAAGCAATTTCTTGAACTGTGTACAAAATATTGGTTGAAAAATAGGTTCACCTACTTTCCCATGTCCCATGTTATGTGCTCACTGATGGTTCACTAATGTCTCCATAGCTGGAAGATGTCATCTGAAAATATCTGCAGTGAGAGTTATTCCATTATAAATGAAATAAGTAGGGAGCATTTAACTTTTGTACCTCGTCAAATTGGAGATCATTTGAATCCTACATAGTGTTGGGTTTATTCTGTGCATCATATTTAATTTATTATATATTTTAATGTAAAATCTGTTAATTAGGAGGAATAAGTAACTATAGTTGTCCTTGCATGTAGTGGAGTAAAAACTACATATGTTATATGCAAGTATAGAGGAGTAATTACAAAAGCAAAGCACAATATTATTCCCACATTTTTTCAACATAAAATATGACTGCAAATACTACACCTGCACATGTAAGTAGGTGACAAAAATAATTCTAATATTTAATTTTTCTACAGGTGAAAAATGTTTTTTCAATACTTCATTCAGAATAAATGGTCATTGGGATGGTTTTAGGAATGACTACAGTATGTATTTTTTTCTGTCACCCTTCTCTTCCTCAGGCTTCTGTCTGAAACAGAAAAGCGTCCATTTGTCGAGGAGGCAGAGAGGCTGAGGATGCAGCACAAGAAAGACTATCCAGACTACAAGTACCAGCCCCGCAGGCGTAGGAGCACCAAACAAGGTCAAGGGGACTCCAGACATGGATTGGTCCAGCAGCAGCAGCAGCAGAGCTTGTATAAGACGGAACCAGGGGTTGCTAGACTGGCTGGAACAAAGGAGGTAGACCATCGTTACCTTCCAGACAGGACAGGTTAGAGCACTGATACCATCCATAGCTTAATTTTTTTTTTTTACTTCAAATGATTTTGAACATTTTGGCTTCAGTATGGAAATATTTATTTCTTCTTTTGTTTCGTTTTCCAGGTCAGCCTCATGAACCTCCAACACCTCCCACTACCCCTAAAACTGACCCGCACCCAGGGAACAAACATGACGCCCACCGACATGTAGACAGAAGTACAGGTTCTGTTCCTCCTACCACCCGACAGAACATTGATTTCGGTAATATGGACATGTCAGAACTCAGCACAGACGTCATTGGCAACATCGATGGATTTGACGTCCATGAGTTCGACCAGTACCTGCCTCCAAACAGCCTCTGCTCCAGTCTTCTTCAAACGCCAACAGATACCAGCCATTCACATAACAACTCCCCAGGATCATTCACCCTACCCAACATCCACCCTCACTCCCACAGCATTCCAACTTGGACAAGCAAAACCTCCAGTGGGACTCCTACTGGTGTGCCCCCATCTTTTTCTAGTCGTGACAACCATGTGCTCCACGAGGACACTAGCCAAAAACTTCAGATTAAAACTGAGCAGATAAGTCCAAGTCACTACAGCAGCTCCCCCTCCACCTCTCCTCCGCCTCCACAACTTGAGTACACTTCCCTCAGCTCAGGCACCAGCCCTACCTCCCCCTCATCATCTTCCGTCAGCCAGTCTGAGTACACTGATCTTCAGAGCTCCAGTTTCTACAGTGCCTTCTCTGGGTACCCCGCCAGTTTGTATCAGTACCCGTACTTCCACTCCTCCAGAAGGCCCTACACCACACCACTTATCAACAGCCTGGCCTTGGCACCATCTCCACACAGTCCTCCCTCTGGCTGGGAGCAACCTATCTACACAACACTCACCAGACCTTGAAGAGGAAGATACAATAAACAAAGGAGCATGAAGGTAGTTTTTGGACAATTGACTCTGATGGTTTTGACCAATATGGATTTCTGTTGGACAGTGTTGACATCTGTGCATCAATCTACTGGCATCTTTGTACATTTTCATGGAAAATAACTCTAAATATGAACAAAAGTTAAGTGTTTTGTCTCTTTATTGAGTAAAAAGGTCTGTTAAATGACATTTAAACCCTTATGGGACACTAAAATGTTCCATTAAACATCCACACTAATGAAAATTTGGTATGTGCATAGCTCATATTTAAGGCAGGTTGTTTCAGATTTAATAGCAGTTTTTTTTTCCACACTTAATCTGGCTGATTAAAATAATTACTTCACTTCTGCCTTTGTATTGGTGTCCAAAGTCTACTGAGTAACATTTTAATTAAAATTGAAACTCTTTTTTTTTTACGTTTTAGGGCAGAATTATATGAAGTGTCTTCTTAAACATTCTTTAGACAGAAAAAAAAGAGTTGCACTGAAGGACAGAGAACCTGCAACTTTTAAAGTAATACTAATATTTAGAAATAGTGTGTCACAAATACAGTTAAGTTTTTGCTGATAGTGAGATGAGAAGCTTGATACAGCTCTCCTGTTTGTGCATTGTATAACTATACAGCTGGAATGTTAGCCTAGCATAATGACTGGCGGGGAATTACTTCCTGATAATTCCTGAAGTCTCACAAAAAAAAAATCCTTGTAAAATATAAATATTTCCTTTTTAGACACCTCAACAAATAAAAGAAAGCATATATATATTTTAGGTGCACTTTCACTGGTAGGCAGAACTCTTTAAACTTTTGTACAGAGCAAAGCTAGCTTTTCTCGCTACCAATCTTTATGCTAGCTATCTCTTACTTGTTAACTCGTTAAGTCTATTCTAGTCCATTAAATTAGAATTGCAAATGCAGTGATTTCCCAGTGATTTTACATTCTAATTTTCTTCTCCTGCATTTACATCCAGCAAGGTGCAAAAGTAGAACTGATATGATCCTAGACTGCAACATTGCAAAATAAGCTAAAAGAAAAGAAATGGCAAGAGTCAGAGTTACTGCAGTAGGCACACACAGTACATTCAAATAAGCTTTTCTTCCCCGTCCTCCTCTGTCCCTGTCCTTGTTGCTGACCTGTCCCTGAGTGCTGCTTCATTTCCAGTTTGTTACCAGTCCAGCAGCTGCTCCCGGGTTTCCTGTAAGGAGTTAGCTATTTTCACAGTCTCAAATCTGACTGGATTGTTGGCTGCATGGCCTGATGGACAGGGCAGCTGGACCAGGTCTTCCAGAGGCACTGTAAAGACCTGCAAAAAAAAATGCGCTCCTTGTTAATAACACAGAAAAACACTTTTACTTATGGACATTAGAGTCTGACTGTTTAGAATATGTTTTTATGCTTATCTAAAGGGTTCTAGTGTTCTAAAGAGCACGTTCCACACTCAATTAATATCCTAAAGTAACAGAACATGTAATCCTGAGGTGGTTCAAAAATAACTAAAAATGAAATGAATATAAATAGTAAAGTTCTCACTGACCATATTATCCTCAGGACAAACATGGTGGCTGCTGAGTCGAGGTCCCACCTGCTTTTAAATGCTTCCTGTGTGGATTCAACCTGGCTGCTGCAGATCAGTGGCTCACTGTTTCAGGAGTTTACCTGGTTGCCAACGACAACATGACAGCCAGACAGAAGCAACATTGATTTACCCATAATTCTTTTAGGCTCTGGAGAGCCAGTGTTTGTATGTGGAAGTTTGTGTACGAGTGACAAGATCATCAGGTGACATTTACACCAGCAGACTTTCAGTTCACACTTTGTCAAAGTGAGGGCGTGTAACTAGACACAAGCTTATTTGTTTTGCAGCTGACTGATGAGCGCCATCTAATGTGCTCGCAGACAGCCATAGGCCTAACTGCCTCCCTCTAATCTAATTACTAATTACTCTGATTACTCTAAATAAATTATGTAAGTCTGAAAAGCACTCCTGAAAGACGTTCCCACATCTGGTGCTCTGATGATGGCAATCGGGGTAATATTAGTGGTTAGCACTAGATTGCCCAAAGGTGTGAATGGTTGTCTGTCTCTACATGTCAGCAGACTGTTCCGGTCAAAAGATGAGAGTTGAGATGATGGTGATGAACACTACTTCGTATCTAGTGACTATAAAAGGCGATAACATTTTCATAAGGCTCTGATTATTTACTCAAGTACGTTAGGACCTAGAGCCAGAAAGCAATCAGCCTAGCTTAGCATAAAGACTGGAAGCAGAAAAATAAAATATGGCTATCTCTATTCGGCAGTGAAAATAAATCTATAAAACCTGGTGATGTCTTCATTCCAGTTCAAGAATAAATATGTCATCAGTGGACTGATGTTCTTCCATCCTCTGATGAAAATTTCATATGTGATCTCCCTTCTAAAGTGCTGTAAGTACACCATCTGCTGGACAGACAACCATAATTGCACTTTCATATTGGCATTACTGTTATAGTTAACACACTTAAAATAACAGAACTTTTGTGTCTTCTTCAAGAGGACATATATTACTGTATATAACAAAGAAAAAAGATAATGTTAATGATAATATATCTTAATACAACCTGAGTTATTAAAGAATAAAATGAAAATCAGCTTCTCATTGGCAGTGCTCAATATTTTTAAAACCCAAGTTTCAGTAATCCTTTAATCAACATACTTTGAGTTTGATAGCAACATAGTTGTACAGTATTTAGTCCCAAAAAAGACACAGATTTATTGAATCATCTTAGAGTCAGAACAAAAACCAAACATTTCCACTTCATTTCAGGTTCATCTGTATTGATGTTTGTTTTTTTATAATGAAACAAGCTATCACTGTGATTTAAGGATTAACACACCAATGTGTCTTTAAACCCAGAAAGTAAATAAAATAGTCGTTGAAGTGTTATATAAATTACAATCCGGTCACATTACAATCCTGAAAAGCAGCAATAACTGTCTACGATGACTCAGTATGTTCAACAGTACAAATAAATAAAGAGAACAGCTGTCAGATTGAGGTTTTAAAAGAACCCTGTCTGGATGCAGAACAGCCACCTGCAGCTACGTTAACAGCGATCACTGAGAGTTTGTGTGTGTGTGTTTTTATGCATATTTGTTGTTAACAGCACTTTGTAGGTTCAGGTTTAACAGGGTTTCAGTTCTGGAGGTTCAACCTCACAGCGTCCTCAATGAAAACATCATGGTTCCACGCACAGGGTAAGCCACTGTCATTAAAACTGTACATTCAATAAATTAACAATGCATCGTCTTTGTTAAGCAACCAGTGAAATGACTCTAGATTACATAATTACATTAGATTACAAGTAGAATGAACCATTCACAAGACAAAAGAAATCCAGGTGAGAGGGGCAGTTGTTGCAGGAGAAGGGTCCACATGGCTGGGGTGGGTGGGGGGGGCATGGTAATGTATAGCACAGGGGTGGTAGGTGCATTAATGATGACATCATGTACCCTTTGACCTTGTCTCACCACTGTTTCACTCCACGAAGGGCCACGAGTCCGTTAGAGTTTGAGTTCCCGACACATACTGTAGATAGACCTGAGTCTCTCTGTCTCCTGTCATGTTTCTCCATCACATTTTCTCATCTGAGCCCATCCCAACACCCCCTCCTCCCCTCCCAACCACACCTTCTCCCTCCCCTGCCACAGTGGGCGGGTCAGCGTTGTCTCTGATCTGACTGAGATTGGGCTGGTCCAGCTGAGGCGTTGCTTCCCGCAGGCTTCAAGGCTTGTGTTTGAAATGCGCCTCCACTGCAGAGACAGGTCGAATAAAATGAGGTAATGTGCAAAGGTTAATGTGTTTTTTATTGAGCATGCCTTGTGCAAATGTTCCCGTTTCTACTGCTTTTGTAGCAAAGATGCTGAGAACAACTTCAACCATTTTCAACTTGCTTCCTGAGCTTGTAGCTTGGGGAGCCCATGCATTATTTAAACATATTAAACTTTCCCTCTGCTTGTGGCTCAGATGATGTCATCTGGTGAAGTCCATTAATGGTCTGAGTAATATTGCTAAAGATGTTTTACTAAAACTGTTACATGAAATAGCAATACATTGTTTTGTCGTGATTCTGAGAAAACCGTAATAATGGTTAATGGAAAAATGTATTTTTGTTGTTGTTAGTGCCCTGTGGAACTAAGCCCACTTCCTGTACTGTACCTGCATATTCCTGCGGCCTCATTGGTCGATTGATGACCCTCTGGAAGGCCGCTATCCAATCACGCTGCTCTGCCTCAGTCTCACAGGCGAACAGGAACTTCCTGTCAGGCGTAACAATGGTAATGCCATGGTTCCAGTGGTAGCCCTGGGTGGATGGAGGCAGTCCGGCCAGAACGGTATAGCTGTTCTCCTTGCTGCCTATGAACACCTCACCACGGGCGTAGGCATCCTGGGAGGAGAAATGAGAGGAAAGATTTGTGAAGAACTGGTCAGAACAAAGCTAAACATCAGGGAGTCTGTTCTTACCAGTGGATCTTTAAAATACATGAGTCTCCGGTCGTCCATGGTGAACCACCTCTTCTTGAATCCCTCTGTGTGCTGTGGCAAAGAACAGCAAGGAGACAGCAAAGAGAATTAGTTAATTACAATAAGTTTGTTCCATAATAATATATCTGCAGTGTGTCTACAACAATCTGAACCTTTGTTACTTCATTTTGATTAAGTTGTTAATGCAAAACAAGACACCAGAAATCAAATATCATATTTTAGCTGACTTAAAAATGCTGAATTCATTTTAAGAACGCTATACCCCTGCTTACGGCTTGTTTGATTTCAGTCCAGTGTAATCATGATTTGATTTTAAAGAGATTCCATGAGCACAAACCTTTGGACCTGTTTTCTCCATAAAGCCTTCCTTCATGAAGTTTCGTGTCAGCTTGGGCACCAGCTGGAGAGAAATATACAAAAAAAAAGAATGACATGAAATAAAAACAGGA
The DNA here is from genome assembly GCA_032353495.1 of Ctenopoma kingsleyae. Lineage (NCBI taxonomy): Eukaryota > Metazoa > Chordata > Actinopteri > Anabantiformes > Anabantidae > Ctenopoma > Ctenopoma kingsleyae. The sequence goes on along the minus strand of JAUBNQ010000011.1, from coordinate 3,395,749 downwards.
CACAGCACTATTGTTGCGGCACGAATGTTGATGATCCAGTCACAAATGGATAGAGTTTTTTATTTTAAGAGCAGTAAGCAGTTCAAAAGTCACCCCATGAAATATCAGCAACAGACATAAACACAAAAACTGAAACTTGTAGAATTCCTGAAGATGATCATACATTAATGCTTATGTTGACTGGAATTTACAGTACATAACATCAGCTGTGGTCCATGATTATATCAAACCGTCCTCACCTCCTCATCGCTTGCTCCAGGGAAAGCCACCTGTAGGTAGTGGAACCGGGCTGCTCTTATAGCGTTGAACCAGTCCACCATCTCCTGCAGAAAAAAAACACCCTTCAGTGGCAACATCTCCTGCAGGAAACCATTCAGCATCTATTTACAGCATGGATTTTGGCATTTGTGCTAAAAAATTGACATTTTTTCAAATTCCCCTCAAAAGTATCTTTTCAACGCAGGAAGGTGTATTCAGGAGCATGTGGGCTGCGCCGATGCTGCGGAGCTGTCGATAACTCAAATAATGCAGAACCAGAGAGAAGGTGGCACTGGATGAACCCAATGAACCTTTTCTACGAAAGCCTTCAGTAACACTACTCTACCAGCAGAGGGAGCAGCGCTTTCTCTGTGAATGGCTATTAATATCCCCTTCCTTCTTCTCTCTAATCTTCTAGTTTTTGATTAACTCTCTTTTTTATCTCGTCTCTCTATTTCTATTTTAGTCAGAAATTCCAGAGATGTATCAGCATTGTGAAGCAATGATTTGTGTACTCTGAACTGAAATAGCCATCAGTAAGAGATAGACACACACACACACACATTTGACACTTGTGAGGAGTCACTAGCATAATGTATGCCCTAGCACTTGAACCTGAAAACAAGTCTTCAAACTGCCGTTGACAGTTGAGAGTAGCTGACGTTGAGAGAACCTGTCATACAGTAAATGTCCTCATAATGGTGGTATTGGAATAAATTCCCTCTGAATTACACTGACTTGACCTTCATTTCTTGGACTCTAACCCTTACCCTAGCCTTTATCTAAACCTAATCCATGGACCAAGACTTTCTATTTTGATGACTTTTCATGTTCACCTCATGGTGTTTTTAGATAAATCATCTGACACGTTCTTCAGAGTGGAAAAATATTAAAATAAATTTTAAAAAATAAGTTGAGTTGTTCATACAGTAAGAAGATGCTTTCATGCAACAAATGTTATTTAATGAATTTAATAAATATTACAAAAAGAATTCCAAGGATAATGATGTTAAATAGTCATTTTCAATACACGTACAGTCTCTGTTCTGCATTTGCCCCATTGCTCTGCACAGCCACTGTTTTGTACTGTATACTGTAGATTACTACTGCGACTGTGAAGTGAGTCACCAGGGTGCACATGATGATGAAACTGTGGCAAAGGGAGGTCACATAGCAGCAGTGGTTTGGAAATGGTTTAGATATACACAGACCGCAGTTTGTATTCTCACACCAGCAGCCAAGTTTGCAAACAAGCCTCTTGTGGTAAAATTAAGGATAAGACATGCTACTTGCTTTTATCTTGATTTTGGACTTCATAAATATGTTGATTATATTACTATGAATGAGTTGAAAAAGAGAGTGGCTTCCCTCTGACCATTGAATTGATCACCGATAAGGAGCTGTGCATTGTCTCAACACAGGGTTGTGCTCGAGATTAGGTATAAAATCCCAGACCTGCCTCAACATTATATTTTGCCACCACTAATGACATGACAACCTGCTTGATTTATGTAGAATTCAATTCACACACACTTATAGTCATACAAATTTTAATTGACATTGGGACTTATGCACATTGTGTTTATCAATGAGGTCTAACATATATGTTGAACATGTTTCCTCCCTCATTAATGGTATGTATTGTCCAGGGTATACTTGTCTGTTATCTGACAAATGGGACTGCTTGTGGTTTGTCACATAGTCCAATGTAATGTAATGTAAAACAGACAAAAATAAAACTATTTGCAACACAAATCAGGTGTAGGTGTCAGGTGTAGGAATGTTTGTTTTCCATTTCTGCCACATCATTTGTGTCAGGAATGATACTGAGGAAAAGGCATCAGTAGATGCATCCTGATTTCCGCAATTTGGATGTGCAGCTGCATCCAGTGACTGCTGAGGGTTAATACTGATCAACATTATTAAAATATATGATTGTCTTTGTTTGAAAGAAATCCTTTTTAACTAAAGTACTAAACCAAAATAATGGGATCTGCTTACTATATTTTGTGAGAACCCTGTGAACGCAGATTAGGTATAGTGTAAATAGTTGGCATCTCTATGTGTCACTCCCCACAATGAAGCACCATGCAGGGGTGACGGCAGTAACTTCCTCTCTATGAAAACGTACACTCAGAATCGACATTTATTAAAACAAAGCCAAAACCATGGAACGAATGCAACTTATTTCACAACAGATATACTGTCCAGGTCTTCTCTGTGTGTAGCAGAATGATGGTGCATTTTCTATTGTGATGAAAATGAAGGTTAAACTGCTGAGGGGTAGCAATAATAGTCCTTTTTTCCCGTAGCTCCCTACTTTTATAACAGTAAGACATGTAGACATCCTCAAATTAAGACTAAACCTCAGCAGTTTAACGTCCTAGTCATCGTCGCAGAGCCAGCAGACAAAAAGTGTCAATGTCTAAATACTTTCTGAATGCACTGCAGCTCCTGAAGCTTCTGAAACTATAAATGAGCGGTTACGGAAAAAGCCTAAAGCAAATGAATTATTAAAGGACATTTCCAAGTTCAAGTGCGTTTAGCAAAGCAGACAGCATGCATATTAAACTACTAGCACTATTAGTGCCATGTATTACTGTAATCTAACACTGGACAAGGAGCATATAAAAAGCATTGCAGTAAAAACAATTATGCAAAAAGCAGCGAGTACAGTAATAGAAGGAGTGTGAATAAAGGTGTGGGTGCATACTTTAGCATCACTGTGGTAGACAAAGATGTTCCTTGTGCTGTTGTCTTTTAGGTAGGTGATCTGCAGGCCACAGGGGTTGCCGATCTTGGCTGGCTGGAAGGTGGCATTGAGGGTCTCAATTTTCATCACTGCCTTGGGATCCCTGGCCTGGATGGAGGAAGACATAAACAATAAAATAGCATATTGTAGCATCCCCGAGTACAGCTAGTTTCTACCAAAGTGAAATTTTATCACTGTTTAGCGTTGGAAAAGCCAGCTGTATCATCTTGCTTACATCCTGCTTGTTGAAGTATTTTAGAGCTCCCTCCCTCTCAGACAGGATGAACTTTCGGCTGAGAAACTGACCGTTGTCTCGTCCTCGTTTCCATAGAAACCCCTCTCGGTACCCTGGGCAGAGAGAAAAGAAAAATGAGTGTGTGGTTTGGAGGCTGGTATCAAACACCCATCACATGAGATGAGAGATAAAACAAAGGAGGCATTTATAACGGTAATGGTGAGATGTTGTAACTGACTGGTTTAAGATACTTTAGTTAAGCTGAAATCAAAGATCGTTTCAAATCTCATTTAGAAGAGGAGGAAGAAAAAGGAGACAGCATGTGAGAGTGAGAAAACACAGTAGAACATCCAAGAAACAAACAGATAAGAAGAGAGCTTTAACAGGAACTGCAGCATGATGCAACAGATTTTATCGTCATTGTACCAAAGAACAGCCCTTTCCATGTTAATGATATGCTCTTCTATTTATAGCCTGTAACGTCTTCTTCTTTAGCCTATTTTGAGCAAAAGCCTTTCCTACACATCATTTTCTCTCTTTCTTCTTCTATTCCTGTCACACTGTGAAATGTTTGCTTTCTATTCTTAATCTGTTTCTTTGTACAGGGAGGACGACACATAATCAGGTGGCACCCCTTAGAGACTAATTTACATTCAAGCCATTTGCTTGATGATGAGTGTTTTAGAATGTGCGCTAACAGTCGAACGAACTGCAATTCCTACACTGAAAATGAAAATGATGAGTAAGAGGGTGTAAATGTACTCTGAATGATTCCATGAAGAAGGGCAAAAGAAAAAAATACACAGAATAAGTGGGCGAGGAAGCTATGAAGGGGAAAGTAAGGTCATCCAGTTCCAAAAAAAGAAGATATTTTCTACTTCCACCCCTGTTAAGGGTTTTTTTTTTAATTGTTGCTCAGAAACTACATTTAGAACATTCAAAACTAATATGCCTTTGAGAAACAATTTTTTTCAAAGGACTATTTCTTCCAAATAAGGCAGTTTCACTGACTCTTTGCTACAAGATCTGTAATTAATGAAGAGCAACTGGGACACTGCTGGAAAAACAATGCACAGCGGCACAAATGAAATTCCACTCACCTCTTTAGTACTTAAGTGGAGGCAGAAATTTTCATGTATCTTGTGGGCAAATAAAGCCAAAATTACTGCAATGGTGTTAAACATTGCAGATGTTTAAGTTAGAAAATAGCTTTTATTGTAATCTGGGTGAAATGATCCTTAAAAAAATTAAAGCAGCATTAATCACTCATTTGACCACTTTGTAGCAGAAGAATAATGAGTTTAACGTTGCTACAGGAGGCAAAATGATTCTAAAATGCTGAGTGAAGTAAGATAAACTGCACAGCTGGGTGATAATGCTGAGTTTGTTACTACAAGTTTGTCACTTTATACATAGTCAGCTGAATGAATGTTCATATAAAAATTCTTATTAGTGCAGCTTTAAAGTAAAATCCTGTTTGTCCAGTGTTTATCAACACTGACAAACCTGATGAATATTAATATATAAGTTTAATAAACAACATTTAATTAAACAACATCAAAAGCCAAAAACCTCATGTACAGGCTGAGGAATGTTCCCTGTACTGTTGAATCATGCCTCATTTTCATGTTCAGCCACAGCTTCTTCACTCTGTTGCTCTCTTTCCTTTCTCCTTCTTCACTGCCATTGAAAACCTCTACTCTCTTTTCATCCTCAGCACTCATTGCTCTCCATCTTTGTGTGTGTGTATGTGCATATTCTGTCTGCGCCTATGACTTTCTGACATGGAACACTTTGCCTACACTGGCATTACCTCATCGATCAATAGCCCTCCTTGTCCCCAGCCTTGCCTCTTTCCCTCACATTCTTTTTCTTCCTCCTATCCTCTGCATACCCGATCAATGTTAACGTTGGCCGCTGTGGTTACTGCCAATAGTACATGTCAGTCATCCACACACACAGACACGCGCAGATGTCATGCACATAATGAGTAATGTAGAGAGCATGAATGCTTAAACAGAGATGACAGAATGACTCATTATTACACTCAACCTGCATGTGTGACGGTGTGTGTGTGTTTGTGTGTGCACGTGTGTGACCATTGTAACAATAAACCATTCAGGTCACTGCAAGCCAATCAGAGAGCTCCATCTTCAGCAAGACATGAAATATATACTAGTAGATACACTACTGGTGGACCCATACACAGAAACAATAACCAGCCAAACACACATTTAAGCAGTTCTACTGTATGGTGGTGAAAATTATTGCCTTTAACTTCAGAGAAATACAGACACAACCACTAATGAACGGAAGGATGAAAATGAATGATCGAAAGTCACAAAAATATTTCAAGGTGATTGAATTCCTACTAGTGGTATCCATTTGGAAATATTTGTCCAAGGAGTTTTCAAGGTTCTGCCTACTGAAGAGTAAACAACGCAAGTCTGACAACAGAACAGCCACTTAGCTTTTTCAGATGGATTGTGCCCTCTGCATGTATGCTATTTTTTACCATATACTTCTAACTGGGTAATCACATATAATTAGAGTTACATCTCTTCATTCAAATGTTTTCTTACAAAATGTACAGTAGGGCTGCAAAATGCTGCAGTTTAATTAAATACATTTTTATATGTGGGAATTTACAACCTATTCGCTGTTTGTGTGCATTTTGTCATCACTGCTGGGGACAATACTGTATTTGCAGTGATAGACTTAATACACTAGCAATGTTTTACAGCAGTAGGATAACGTGCAGTGTACTGTATGGGGCTGACGTAACAAGGACAGCCCATGTTAACTGGAATAAAGACAGCTTTGGGTGACAATGAGCAACAATAAATACCACAGTCAAGTCAGTTTCAGCCTATTGCTCTGAAATGTTGGATCAGTGTTGGAGAAATAATATATGTGATGAGGACCTTCACAGTACAAACGTGTTCGAGCACACCTACCTGCAGAGTATGGCTCCTGTTTCTCAATAAACTCAAACTCGCTCCTCTCATACTTGGCTCTGATCCACTGCTCCCTCAGCATCCTGGAGATATGATGGAAGACACACACACAGTTCTATTATTATATATTATCATGTACTCACCAACAGCCAACCATTAACTTTTTTGTTAAGCTTATGTTCTCCAGCACGTACAGACATGTTTTACATTGAAAAACAATGCATTCACAATCAAACATGATCACTGCTTTTGCTTTTAACAGTTTCTACCAAAGCTGTGTATAAAGGAAGCAAGTCAATTTTAGACCACCTTCCTCTTTAGTGTGAGGAGAAACAAATGGCGGCACGTCACCATGCCAACTACTTTATCTCTCTCATCTTGGTTCCTTCTCTACTTCTATCTACCTTTTAGTTTCCCCTCCAGGCTCCAAAGTTCTTTTATCCTCTGTCTCTGCAATTTTCTTATATGTTAGTAGAAATAAAACAACTGTTTTTGCTGCATCAAGAGGTAAAATGTCTTACTCCTATATTCTCTGAACGACACCTTCTAGTGACAATAGATCTTTAAACACTAAGCACTGTCGTTCTCAGGGGAGGAGTGTTTGAATACAGACAGGCACCATGGCACAGACACTGAGAGAGATACTTCTCTTTCATCCGAGCTTTCTCTATCTATTTTCTGTATTTCAATCAGATCTTATTGCTTGGATGCTCCCACAGGAGGGAAAGAAAGATGGCTTTCTGCAGAAAGATGGGATTGAAAAAAACCCTAGTCATATAAAATACTAAGAATGCACCCACTGCAGCCGCCAGATAAAATAGTATGTTTTGCTTGTGATACTTTACACATTAAAGAGTCTTTTTCTGTTGATCTGTCAAAAAAAAGCTTAATTTTCAAGCTGTTTCAATGAAGCACGACAAAGTGCTCAGAAGTATGTGAATACTTTCCACATGCCATTTATAGACACAGAAGAGGAAGAGGAAGTGATATTTAAGTGTTGTTGTGAGAGATGTGAAACACTGTTTGCTACAGTACAGTATCGCAATTTACAGTAACAACATGTCACTGTATAACACGGGGCTTGCATCACTTTTGCATGCTGCATTCAGCTTTTTCATATTGCAGGTGCAGGCAGTGTAGGTCAAAGACTAGAGCTCAACAAATGTTAATTTTGCGTAAAAAAATCAAGACTTCAATGTTGCGTTTGAATTTAAATGACTTGTAATGTGACAGCAATTGGGTCACAGATAATCATACTCAGTCCTTCCCCTTAGTTATCCCCCTCTAACTAGTTAGGGTTAGAGTAAGACAGCCTTCCTCTAGCTGCTAGTGTAACCTATGTCTGACCACTCAAATAAAGTATAACTAATAATGCTAACAATGGCGCTGCTCATTCATTGTACTATTTTATGATTATGCTTTTCATACTTTGACATATCAAAATAGCGTCCAAAAAAGGGACCCACCCCAGACCCTTGCTGTATCCACCTAGCTCCTGTTAGCATTAGCATCCAGAGTGAGCACACAGCACTCAAGCTAGCAAGTAGACAAATTCTACTTGAAAGGATATTCGGACATAAAGTGCCAGTAATAAACAATATGACTTTGTAACATATGTGCAAGGAAGAATACTTACTTGCAGTCAGTGTGTGTTGGTCTGTAGTAGAAAGCAGGAACCTTCTGCTCATATTTGGCCTTAGCCGCACTGTTTCCCATAGCAGCCATTAACTGAAAAGAAAAAGAAAAACAGGAGAATACAAACTGGTCACTTAAATACTGTCCACAGTCCAATATTCACTTCGACAGAATATACAGAATATACAGTTTCCTTATTGCTGCATTTGTCCAGGGTGAATGGGCAGCCAGGTAAAACCAAACACAGTGTAGAAGTATTTTATTCTGAAAACCCTTCTAACAGATGAAATATTGTATTGCTGATGAATTTCAAAATAAGGGAACATACCAGTCATTAACATTATGAGTGTAAATGTAATACTTTTACTTAAATTTCAGAATAAAATCATGGACATCTTCACTGTTTGAGGACAAAATGCATTTCCTGTTTGGTAGCACTGTTTACAGCAGACGCACATAACATGACTTATTTCAAGGAAATAATACCAGAGAACGGTGACAACAAAGCAAAACTTAGCTGTAAGAAGTCATCTTAGGCTCTAAGAAGAAAAAAAAACCATTCACTTTAAAGAACTTGACAAAAATAGGCTAAAGCTTAGAAAATCGAGGTGCCACAGAGCCTTTTCAGCCAACAATAAGGCCTCTGCTTTCCTGTGGGATTAATTGTGGAAATGGCTTCACTGCATTGGGACATGTCTGCCTCCTGCTCTCATTCCTTCCATTGTGTGTTTCATCCAAGCATAATCCCTGAGCCCAATCCAGCTGGCTGAATCCCTCAACACGCCTCTCTTATCCTCCGAGGGGCTCTGGAAGGGATGCAGCACTGTGTCATTTTGTTGTGAAGGTCAAATAGCAGCGAACATTTCAGAACAGACGTCTCTAAAGAAGAAGGAAATTAACATGACACGTCTGCTGACAAAATGTGATGAGTTTGATACCTTGGATGTGACATTTAGAACATTATATCAGTATCACCAAAGCAAAAGATCAGGCGCGGGTCATTTGAGCCATTTAGTGGAACAACCTCTGCTCAGAATTCAATTGATTTGGTACACTTTGGCAAGACATTCAGTTCAACTGTTCAATAAGACAACCAAATCACTATACTTTCTCTGCACAAGAGCATCATATAAACTTCAGAGCTTCACATGCGTACTTCACCACCTTCATGCATCCAAAATACTGCACCTGTAATTCCAACTGGCTGTTACATATATAGTATTTAAAAACGTGATGTGAGGAACAGAGCGGCGGTTGAGTGTGCACCACTGCAGCAGCTCCAGGAGGGGGGATGGAAGGGTGCAGAGGGTTATGTGGCAGTCAGACGCATGGATGTCAGATGTCAGAGTACGGGAGGTAGCTGCTATTGGTAATTTAACAAGGTGATCTAGAGAAACCTCTCACTGACAGACAATTTGAATTTATTATCAAAAATGTGCTGTTAGCTTCCCTGACAACAGATGTCACGCACGGTCACCATTACTTATGTAACAGTTCAGAAAAACAGGTCTATCTTGTCATTGATTTGGGTCCTGTGGTTCCACAAAACCTTAAATCCTACCTGACAAAAAACGATACATTTGAAAAATAACTTGTACACAACATAAAAAAATAGTTGGAAGAATCACAGATATCATGTAACAACAAAACTCTACGTAATTATGGTCTAAGAAAACTAATTTGGGGTTTAGAACCCATTTAAGAAAAATTCATGTCAACATGGTTTCAAGGACTTGACAGTGATTGTCAGTCCTAAAAAAAGGAGCAATGACGTCATTACTGCAAGTCAACATGACCCTTGTGGGTCATTTGTGGCAACGTGTTAAACACATGACACTTCTTCCAGTGTTTGCTCGCTTCGACCAGTTGTTTTATTGGAATGGGAGCTCCAACAATAAACTCTGGCATCTCAAAATCAACTCTAAACTCTCCCAAAACTACAGTTGCAGAATTTAACACAACAGACACACAAAGTTTCCTACACTGCAATCAAGTCTAGTCATTCACACATCTAATACTTATGTGTGTTTGGTATTAATCTCCAAACACTAGTGTTTTGTTCTTGCCTTTTTTATACCAGCTCGCTGCTCTCCTCTTAAATTAAACACATCCTAATAACTGTCCTCCCACATCTCCTGGTTTTCCTCATGACTCACATCAGCATCACCTCGCCCCAAACTCCTTTGTGTTACCTGGTGGTACAGCTGACATGATCAGTTTAAGGGACAACTTCACACTTCCCCTGCAGAGCCAGAGACATTAACCAGAACACGTCTGGATCTACAGTTTTTGCATATAACTCATATTTCTTGCCAACCTATCTCAGAATATTTGCCAGTCGTGCAACCACTCAGCTTTATTTTACACCCAGGAGAGAAGTGTACACAGTGTCACTAATGGAATAATACTTTATTGATCCCTGTAAGGAAACTCTCTGCTTACATAGGGGGGATCAGAGGTCAGGGTCAAGTGAAGATCAGTGTTCTTTAGGGTGATAAGAATTCATTGTCTTTCACAAGGACTAAGTATGTGCTGAGGCACAGCCAATAAAAACATTAATAACAGTCACAGACTGTCATCCTTTGTTTCTGTTGTAAGTCATTGTTCTTCAGTTCCTAAAATTCCTACAAATACAGCAGCCAGCACTTTGAGTTAATGAGATCTGCACTTTAAGTGTGTGTCAGCAAGCAGTTTAAAAAATCTATCACTTTGCCTTCATTTCAGTGACATTTCTCTTTCTGCTTTATTTCCTGCCATATTGTTTCCATAGAAACATCATGTGCTTATTACTTTATATTATTTATGAACTGAATGTAAATTCATACCATTTGCATGCTAAATACTGTACTGGCATTTATGAATTCACTTTTCCATCACTGGGCATCACGACTCGCAAATGGATTTTTACCAATAAATAGATAAATATTTTTGGGAAATACACTGTATAATATGCTTTGCAAGAAGAAGCAGTAACTTCCTTTAGTCTCAGCTGGTTGCCTAGCAACAAGCCCCACCCAAGAAAAATGCTGCGTTTAAGACTTGACTTGTAATTCCAAGTTGGCATCCTGGGAATGTCTGTATCACAATGTCTCCTGCTTGGCAGAATTAATTGTGGAAGTGGTGCTAAAAGGGCAACAAAACCAGATTCACCAGGAGTTTAAAATAGACTGAGTCAATGAAACAACTAATAAAATGTATTAATATATTTAAGACATAGTTACGTGCTGGGTCTACACACCTAACTGATTTGTATTGTATGCAAACACAATAATAGCTTGTTAACTAAGCTACTGTACTTGGCTAAGTTAGTCTATCCCCGTCCTATTCCCATCCTTCTCATTCTGCAGACATGGTGCAGATGCATGGATGCAGCACAAAGTGGTATTCCTACTAATTAAACAGTACAGAGATATGAGACGTTTGTTAATGAGCTGCAGAAGAGCTGGTTGGGAAATGTCATTCCCTCTAAGCAGAGTTCAATTTTAAATTTACTCAGGAAGCAGATTTATGTAAATATTTAATTGCAATATGTAACACTGTACATTTTGTAGTATGTAATGCTGAATAATTAATCATTTTGGGAAATACGCGTACAGTATGTGCTTTCTTAAAGAGATTTATAGTTATAGTTACAGGTGATGAGACTGTGCGCCATATCTTTGCTAAATATGAAGCTACCATCATAGAACAGCATCGTTTAGCTCATATAGAGGATGGATAGATCTGTCCACTAATCACTAATTTACACACTATGGTTTGTTTAATCTGTGCAAAAACCAAAGTGTAAAAACAAGATATATTTTCACATGGATTATGACATCACTATGACTGCTGGCTGTAGCTTCATGAACACTAAGTGTTGTTTGCATGCTTCAGATATAAGTGGGGACTTTGCAGTACTCTGTATATTTGCCAATACTGCCCTACCTCCACCTCGCTGGCATCCCACGTGTCCTGGACAGACTTGACGCGGCTTATGTGCGGTATGCTCCGGTGAAGGAGCGAGCAGGCCTGGCATACAAACACGCCCAAAGTCAGCGACGCCCAGTCCGGCTCTGCAGGAGAGAGAGGAGAGAGAGGGAGTGGGAGCCATGGGAATGAAGGAAAGGTGGTGCAGAAGGACGAGAGGATGTGAGTTTGGATGGAGAGAGAGAGGAACAGGAGGAAATGAAATTGGGCAAAGTGGAACAGGAGGATGATGAAAAAGACAGAGGGGAGACAAAGGAGGAGGGGTGAGAAAATCTTATCATAAAAGCGCTGCCACTAAGAGAACAGCATCTCAAGGTCCAGGCTATAAATGCTGAAAGTGCTGATGCTGGAGCTGTTAAGGGGTAATAGAAGCAAAGTAAATGAAGCAAATATTACAAGGGACTCTGGTTGAGTGTGTCCCTGCTCCCTGATAAAGGAGCAAAATATGATTTTGGGGAAATCCTGTTAAGCTGACTGACAGTAAATAGACCACATGGGATCTGATTAGAAGTGAGATGAGGTAGTTATCAGTTTAGTAGCATTACCAGACAGAATTTAGCATTGAAACACACACACAAAGATCCAAGTCTACATGCACATACTCACATATGCATGCATAAGCATGGCTCTATACTTCGGGGGGGGGTTAAGAAGATACAATTATACGATTATTGCATGTGACCAAACACATTCTTTGAATACAGGTCCAGGTAAACTAACAGTCTCATCAGCAGTCAGAGAAGGAAGGTTTTTCTCTGCAACGTGACACAGCAGCAGCATCCGTGGGTGTTCAGCAAAGGTACATTTGAGTCATTGTGTATCACACACAGAAAGTGATTCTGTCTGTGTAAATGCAGTCATCAAGTCGGTGAAAAAGATAACGTGATCATCAGAAAATGACATAAATCCAAATTGGAGGATGACGATAATCTGATTATAAAGCCAATTCAAAGGCTTAGATGCATAGATTACCATTACATTTTGCTACAGACATTCATGGTGCACAGATGATGAAACCTACTGACTTTGGTGATGCCCTGAAGGTTTACTGATTAGTACGTTATTTCATTTTATTGTACTGTACATATTGTATACATACTTTGGTCTGGTTTCTGCTCAAAATGCATTAAAAACGGATAAACAAAATGGCTCAAAACCACCAAACAAAGGCTACTTAAAGCTACAACAATTTAAGATAGGTTAGAATAAGACTCAAATGGTCCAGATTGATCACTCACACGTCCCCATACTCTGTCCAGTGCTTCATGTAGTCATCATTATGAAACTACAATAAATGAGAATGACCCAAAACTTATCAAGCAGAAATAATAATAATATTAAACAATGAGTAAATACAGCAACAGTGCCTGGAAATGGGAAACACATGCTATAGTTAGCATTTAATTCATAATGCAACTGTGCCTTACACAGCTGCTAGCATTACTGTCTTCTCTTAACTTTGTTGCTAAACAGATCACAAACAATTCAATTCACAATATATATTTTTAAAGTGCTGCTAATTTAACCAGTTGACCATCCATTAATTAAGTTATAGCAACAGAAAGGGCAATGTCTACTTTACTTCATGTTTGGTTCTTAATCCTGGCAGTGGGATTTTTAAATAATGAGAATTGATTCTACACAAAAGATGGCCCCCAACCTAGTGCACTACATCTATGTGAACACTTATGTACACAGGCTTACAGTGAGAATGTGTAATAGTCAAGCAATTCAAATGACAGCTGTGGAGAGAGAAAGATGGAAGGGGACAAAAAGTACTATTCTCGTATTTCTCTGTCCTCTTGAATCTGGAGAAAGCGTTGATGTAGATACTGCAGAGCGTGGCACAGTGGGGGAGAAGAGTGGGTTTAGAGATGAGGAAGTGATAGAGGAGGTAGACAGGGTTGTAGTAGGAGGCAGAGAGGAAAGGAAAGAGGAAGGAAAGGGAGGAAGAGTGTGGGTTCTTTATCATGCAGGGAGATGATGTGAGCTCACAAGATCCCCTGAGGGTGTTACTGGCATCAGTCGCCTTTCGATTTATCTCTTTTAAACCATGACAAATAGGCAATATTTTTAAAATGTCAACTCGTCCTTTAGTCGTTCAGGAATCTTGGATCAAGCACAAAGTGTTAGAGATTGATGTGGAGAAATCAAACCTCTTCCTATTTATATACATCTCAAACAACACACGACAAACACAACATGCAAATATGGCCCTGTATATACACACACACACACACACACATACACACACACACGCACAATGCTGCTGATAAAAAAACACAGCCATTTAGTGGTGAGGTCATCGCTGTCTGAGTCAGGCCTTAGAGAAAAAAAACAGCACTCATGGAGGTTATTGTGGCCGCATGACTGATTAGCCAGCCGCACACACACGCACACACACACACACGCACACAGACAGACATGCACACAGGTCTTTCTCCTTTACATGTACCTAGAAGATGTTTCTCCACAGAATTACTGTAAACAACAGACACACAGCTGTGGTGAACAGGAGGTGGAAAGCTCCTGATGTAGTGTGGCTCTGTTGTTTTTTCACTGTGGTGAGATGTGTGTGTGTGTGTGTGTGTGTGTGTGCGTGTTTGGTAAAGTGCTGCTAAACCTCGGCCCCACCTCAGAGGAATTCTTTTTGGAAAAAAAAAGACAAGTAATGCTGGAGGTATAGGGCTTGTTGGGCGGAGTGACAACAACGCTTTTGATTCAACTACACAAGGTTTAAGAAAGAAGTGCCTGTGGCGTTACTGCAGGGCAGATGCAGGATAAATGAATGAAGGGAGCAGTTAGACAATGGCGGCCCCTGTGGCTGAGAGCATTTGCAGGCACTTTTCTGCATCTGAACAAGTTCATTTGTATGTTTGGACATGTTCATCAGTCTGTCAGTGGCTGCGTCACAGGGTTAATGACTAAACACTGAGGCCAGTTGAGGTCGTGACCCTCTCATGTCTTAGCTAAACCCCTCAGGTTATACCAGAGACTTTTATTTTGTCATCAGTAGGTACAGTCTCTGTATTCAGTCTGTGCATAACGTGCCTGAAGCTTTTATAAGAAATACATTAAGATTTTCTTAACTTTCAGGAAGGAATGTATTTGTAGTGCGCACATTAGACACATTAGTCTTGAGTATGCTGAATGAGTCCGTGTGGCATGAAACCACGATTTGTGCTATATGAAATGCATTAATTAATGAATAAATTATTTTAATTTTGTGTCTATACATCCCTCAGTTGACGCCTGCAAACACAATGTTTTTGCAGCCGACTGCTGATGATTATGACATCCCTCAAAGAGTTACATATTACATATTAATTAATGAAAAATATATATATATATATTACTGTATGCATACACATCACCGTCAGTTTCAGCATCAGTGTCATTCACGCTTCACAATCGCCAGTTCAGGTTTTAGCAACACTTCTTTCTAATGTTTTCTCTTCAAGACCTTCATAGTCCTTTTTACGATTTGATGTTTATGGTTATATTTCTTCTTTTAGAAAAATCCTTTCAGCTGCTTGGATTCTTTGAGAGCTGCCTCAAAGACAGAGCTTTAACCGAATTCTATGGCATGGCCGTTCACGGTCCTGTACACGGTCACTTCCTTGACCATTGTCAAGAGAAATGGGTTGCATAAAATAAGAGCTTTGTAGCTGCTATGTAGCCTTTTGTTAGTGTGGGCTGACCTTCCTTGATCCAGCAGTACCTGATACTACATTTACCATCTGTCTGGCGGTTACCTCACTCTTCATCTGGGTTATAATTAACAGTTCAACTAAT
>JAUBNQ010000011.1:3326162-3337283 GCA_032353495.1 Ctenopoma kingsleyae | reverse complement strand
TATTTTTTGTCACATAAGCCATCATTAGACATGTAGCATTAGGGAGGTATTTTGAAAAAGTGCCTGTAATGGAGCTAGTTAAGATAATTAAATCCTGAGAGCTGCACATCCACTCTAATTAACACTGATCAGTCTAAAAATAAAGGCAAATAGAGAGGTTTTTCTAAATTACATCTTGGGTGTTTCTTTTGCTTTCACTTGTCATTCAAAAATATGGGAACAAGGGATGCTGGCCAGGCTGCAGGGGTTGATATACAGCATTTTAACAGTTTTACAGCTTTTAAAAGTTGATGTGTACAGAAAAATATGCTACTACTAAAGCTTTTTTTCTGTTATTCATATATCGAAACCTTTTATGGAAACAGCGTGTTACTTAAGACTCTGAAGTCTCTGGGTGAGCGTTTCCCATGGTTGACATTGAGCACTGAACGTTTGAGAGCTGGTGTTGCTGTGTACATGCTTTTAACTTCTGTGGGGTGTTACTGACCAGAACACATGCAGTAGCTCTTGTAGTCTAGTGATTTTTCTTCCCACAGTGCATTGACAGTGTACTGTATACTTTATATGTTATTTATTTAAGACATCAGTCTCTTTATAATTAACACTGATTAACACTGTGCTGTAGTGTTTTTGATGGCCAACCAGGACGTTAGCATGGTTTCCTACACAAACAGCCAACAAAACATTTGATTATTACAGAAAATGACCTGTGACAAACAACAGTTTATGATACTTACACATATTGTTAAATAAAAATAAAAAAAGAATACCACTTTTATGATTTCTGAAGCCTAAATTCAATTCGCTAGAAGTAAAAAGCTATTTTTAGGCTATAGCCAAACAACACAGCAGCCACGTGGCTTCAGTGTCACCAACCTGCAACTTGATAATTGATTTAACGTGCTTATCTCTCTCTACAAAAGCATTTCTTCTTATTGTAAAGTGATAGCACACTGGTAGCCACTGACTGTGACTGGTGGAGGGAGAACTATCCTTGGTGCCTGTCCACAGGTATTGCACCCATCAAATTAACTTCACGACCAAATAAGTGCACAAGTCAAAATAAAAACAATATATTCAACTTTTTATTACAGTTTATACTGTGTGATCTTTTGTGCGGCTCCCCTTTAATTTCACAGCAGCAGAAGTTAAGAATGCATCTGGCGTGTAATTTGCACACTGTGGAAGCCGACCTAATATACAATTCACTGTCAAAACAACACTCTGCCCATGTGCCATGATGTGTGTAAGGGGGTGTCACACAGCGCAGATGCTCGCTACCAGGCGGTGACCCCAGTGGCCTTCTGGGTAAACTGTCATCCTCAGAGCAGGAGTTGGAGCTGGATGTCAGAGGAAGAACACAGAAGAGAGAAAAGGAGACCAGAAACACGAGCAGAAATAAAAAGAGGAAGTGACCAAAAAAGGACGGAGAGCCCTCTCAGCCAGGCAGGGAGAGATGGTTTTTTATGAATCAGAGACAGATATAAAAGAAGAAACAGTGGGGTGGGGGGAACCATACTATGTTCAGCTACTGAAGGATCCATGGCAACATTCCCACTTCTGCCTTTTGAACAGCTCTTAAAACAGAAAGGCAGCAGATGGTCTACACAGAACTAATATTTGGCACCAGCAGGCAGTTTTATTTATGAATTTCTTTAGACAGTGTGAAATTACATCATCACCTCCATCTCCTTCATTGTCGTCATGAGGTTGCATAGCTAGGACGGAACAGATTCCAGTCCCTGAACTCACCAGCTGGGAAGTCTTAAGAATAGCTCCAGTGACTAAGGCATCCAGTTAAAAAAAATAATTAAAATAATTAAAACCTAACATTAAAATATTAAAACCTAACTAACAACAATCAGCAACACAAAACAATGATCTGAGAAGCAGCTGGTTTTTGTCAGGCCATGCAGTGTGAATTGTGGGACCTGACAAGGTAAAATAAAACTTGTTTCTAAAGACATTCATCATGTTAAATAATGATTGTTGAAAGGGTGTCAAAAGTCTATAAACTGTGTTTACTAATCATAATGCTGAATTAAACAGTTTCTCATCATTTGTGTGGTCAGATTTTTGGGGGGCAGAAGGAAGCTCAACAATGCACTGGAACCACCAAACTGTAATGACGTCTACAGAAAACCCATTCAACATCGCACTGAGCCCCCTACATCCCTAATAGTTATAACTCCAAACTTTTTTCACAGTATATTGTGTATAACCGACTGTGTGTGTGTGTGGGGGTACTAAGAGAAGTATGTTAAGTTTTGATAAACCTTGACTTCACTGAACTTCACTGAAGCCAGTGACGTTCTGCATATTTTATCATGATTTTGAAACCTCATTTCACACTTGCAATATTTTTAATTATTCAATTTTGAGTGGGTGGTTAATAACACATTTTCCTGTGGCATGACAAACTCACAACATATATTTATTTAGGAAACTGCTTGTACTGAACCTGCAAAACAGCAAAATACTCAATGCTCTGATAAATTCAGGGATATTTAAAGCCTGAGAAATAATTGCTCTCCACTTCGTCATGATCATCACCACGTATGATAGCTTGACATCCCCAATTGGGCTTTGCGAGGTGCAGAGAGGTTAAACCATTTGAGTTTATTATGGATATGTTCCACTGATTTGAATACTTAAAAGTGAATATTCACAGCCCCCTCATCGCTTGGAAAAAGGAATAACAGAAATGTCTTGCAAGCGCTATACTGGATGATAGTTACTGCCAAGCAGTAATCCACTAACAACTAATCAATTTCTAATTTGGTAACATAATCGTGGTCATATAAGCAATAACATGAACTAAAACTGATGTTAGCTCTGCTGTTGAAGTGTTGACATTTTGTTGGAGGTAATCCTGATGCTTTACTTCCATTTAGCCAGGAGAAAAGTCTGTTTTTATATTGTAGACAGACAATGAACTTATGCACAACAGATCTTAGAGTGCAACCAATAATGCGGAGGGGGGCGTGTGCCGGCTCTCATAACTGATACCGTATATGGTATGTAAAATGTCTTAGCACCAAGCCGGAAGCCAGGAAGAAATTCTCTTAACAATTTGGTCCTTCGAGCTGGATTGTACTAGTCCTTTCCTCATTCCAGGATTGGTGCCGAAACCATGCACGGGAGAGTCAAGGACTCCTAGGCTAAAGACCTCCAGCTGACTTGCTGTCAAAAGAGGCCGAACACCACTGGATGAGGAAAGGATAGCTGCATCCAAGAACAGCAGTCTAAGCTGAAGACTCGCTGGTATTGGGTGAATGTGAGTATGAGTGTAAAGTACCTAGTTGAATATGTAAGAGACTTATTCTGTCAAAATTCCACTTTTAAGGAAGAGAGGGTATGTTGTTTTGTTAACACATATGGGAAATTCTCACCTTGTTTAAGGAAGAGGTGTAGTCCATAGGCATAGTGAGGAGCCTACAGGTAAAAACGACCTCCGTGTGCACGTTAAAGACAATAGAGTAGGACAGAGAAAGGTCCTACGGGGAATTCCCAAAAGTGAGATTGTGTATGTGTTTGTGTGACTGTGTGAAACCTCTCAATTCTGTCTCAGTACAATAAGTACTGACTGGGTTGTGTGTGTTTTTTAAAAAAAAGGGAAACAGCTGTGTTAAAGAACAAAAAGAGCTCACTAGTGATGCAAAGTACTGGTACTTAAAGGATCCTAAAAATGTAAAAATATATAAAAAAGTGGGAAAAGAAATGCAAATTTAATGGTGAATTAACCGTCGACGGGTGCACAAAATTAGTAAAAGTAATGCTTTCTAATAGTACCAACTATGGTATTGAAGATACAAACATTTGTGTTAACTGCCCCAGATGAGAGAACCATCTACTTTCAGAGTGAGAATCAGAGCCAGAGACAGGGCAGAAGAAAAGGAGAGAGGCGTCCAAGTGAGGGAGGGGCATGTTATGTGTGTGGGAAACCGGGACACTGGGTAAGACATTGCAGGGACAGAAAAGCAGGAAGATTGGGTGGAAATAGAAATAGAGGACAGATCAGATGTTGGATGAGTGGACATTTAGGGCATCTAGCCAGAGATTGAAGGAGGATTAGCATGACTGGATGAAGGGAAAGTGAAACAGGTAATAGAAAGTTGTAATACAGGACAAACCTCTAATATAGAACTGCTAGATTTTGCAAGTTTAGAAGTAAAGCTGCAGCATGACGTCAGACCAGAAATCACTTTAAATGTATTAGGAACAGAGGTAACATTTTTGTGTGACACAGGAGCCTCTCAGACTGTGATACATCCTGACGATGTTCCCGGTCTGAAACGCTCCACTGAAGTGATTTTTGTACAATCAGCAAATGGAAAAATACACACTGAACATTTGTCACAATGAGTAAAAATAACAGACCCTGAGAATGGACAGAGTGTAAGTTGTCAAGTGGTACTGTCGACCTTAACCTTGCAACCTGTTAGGGAGAGATCTCCTTAGTCAACTAAATTTAGCAGTCGTTCCCCAAGAAAAAGGCCTCACAGTGGTACAAACGAAAAATATAGAGTCTATGAATCAGTATGATTATAGACCTCCATCATATTAATACAGCCTTGACCTCGTGACCACAGGGCCTAGTGCAGTCACATTTCCTCTGCTAGAAAAAGCCAGAGACTGTGTGACTCCACAAGCCATATTCATGAGACTTGATACTATATACACTAAGTACATACAGGGACCAGATCTAACATATGAACATGAAGGTATTTTACAATGTAAGGTTTAAGATCTTACACAGAATATAAATCTATACAGAATATTTGTAGAAAACCTAACAGTCCCTCTTGAGCAAGCATAAGGCAACAGTGGAGAAGAAAAAAACCCCTTTAACAGAAGAAACCTCCAGCAGAACCAGGCTCAGGGTGGGCGGCCATCTGCCTCGACTTATCATGCATGACAGTGCTTCTCTCACAACCACATTTGACCATAGAGAGATGTACTACTCTTAATGCCTCTACATTAATTCTTACACAAAAGAATGAAGAAAAGCATGAATACTTGACAGAAATAGCTGCAAGTTTGTTGCCCAGACCAGACCTGGTAGATACACCTCTTGATGAAGCTGATATAACCATACTAATCAAGATTGAACTAATACTAATGTTTATGTTTTTGTGCAACAGTGGAAAAACTAGAGGCATGCAAATATCTGTAGGCAAATCTATAAATCATAAAGACCTTATTCTTACTCTATTAGATACCATACAGCTGCCAACAAAGGAAGCTGTCTGCACATGTGCTGCACAAAATTATTGTTCTATCTGAAACAGAGAAACCCATAGAAAGTTTTGTGTGATATGAAGTAGACTGCACCACAGACTGAGAAACAAGTGTGAAAAAAAACAAAGGAGCACAGTTCAACAAGTGTCCCAATGTGAAAGCCTCTTCTACAAAGACACTTGTTTAACAATGCTGCAGCTTTTGAGCCATAGTTTGTGACATGTCTCAAACAGGAGGGACAGTAGCAATGATAAACAAGGTCTTTACAACATATGGCTTAACTAATTATTCAAAAAATATTTTTTTGTTTAGCATGTCAGATATATGCCAAACATAACTAACCATGGGGAAAATGGACATCCTTTTAGGCTGCCTGGCTTGTGTGGTCTCAGAGGAACTTCTTGCATAATAATAATAATTATGGCACTCCTGATATTATTATTATTATTATTATACTGTTACTTTGGTTAGAACTACAACAGACAAAACAGTTGTAGTAAAACCAGACTAGGCAAAAACGAGAAATTGGAGAAATATGTGATTACAGCTCATGCAGAGAGGAAGACTGTTCTTGGGCTGAGGATTTAGGTTATAAACAGATAAATGTTACATGTAAAGTTGGAGAGGACTGCATAATAAAGTTGGATCAGTGCCAAGTAGCAGAATGTGGGCAGTGAAATGATAACAAGGAGAAAGATGAAATGATTCCTGACGTGAATTGGAGAGAGTTAACAAATTGTGATAGTGAGGTTAGGGAGGTGACATTGTGTTACCAATGGCTGTAATCCTGTCCTCCTGACACTCAAGAATCCTGGGAGAAGTGGCAAAACAATAAATATAGGCAAAATCAAAAACGGGAGACTAGAGGGCATAGTAGTTGTTCTAGTAATAGACAGAAATGAGACTGTGCCTAACTGGTTTAAAGAGACTGATGTTGAACATAAAGGTTATTTAACCTTGAGAGATAAATTGGCCATAGAAACGGGATTTAGTGATGAAAATGAATGGATTAAGTGGATTGAATATACAGTGAAGCATAATGGAAAAGATGACTGCATAGCATGTGCAAAAGCTAGACCATTACTAGGTGCAGAGCATTTCACAGTTATAAGCGATAGTGACCTCACATGTATGATCCAAGCTTTCAATATGAGTCACAAGACAACCAGTGACTCAACCAGGATTTAAGAGATATGTTCCCTATCCATAAAAAGTATTGCTACTCCTCCAGGTGTTCAACTATATCAAGGAAATTATACCTGTTTCACTAGAGAAGGAAAAGGACAAAACTTAGGAAAATTAGGTGCAGAATATTGCCATATCACTCACAATTTAACCATAGACGGTAGTATGTTCAAAGCTTCCTGGTTCAGAAATCACACTGCAATGAGAGCAGACCTATGGTGGATGTGTGGAGACAAGAGGCTGTGACTGAAACTACCAGCAGAGAGGCGAGGCAGTTGTACCCTGGTGCAATTACTCCCGCCTTTCTACATGTTTCCTGTCTCTTACCTAAACCTACTCCCTACAGATTTCACCCCGGAGCAGAAAAATCTGCTCCACAGACACAGAAGAGAAACTCCAGCGAACAGCTTTGATGACCGAGTATACATTGATGAGATAGGTGTCCCTAGGGCAGTACCAAATGAATTCAAAGCTCGAAATCAAGTAGCTGCAGACTTTGAATCTATATTATGGTGGGTAACAATTAATAAAAACATTGATTGGATAAATTATATTTACTACAACTAACAAAGATTTATCAATTACACCACAGACGCTCTGAGAGGCATTGCAGAACAGTTAGGCCCCACATCTCTTATGGCATGGCAAAATCATATGGCGTTGTATGCAAACGTAATCGTAAACGGAGACAGGGTTGGAAAAAGCATGAACAAGAGAACAGCAGCTACAAAATAAACGGAGAGAGGAGGAGAGAAATCCCTCAGAGAGACCCCGTTTTACAGAGACAGAGAACCCCTGCAGGAAAATGCACCCCGTCCTATCTCCAACAAGGAAAGTGTCATATGCATGAAACCTAACCAGCATCAGTCCTACAACTTCACTCTCAAAACTACTCAATTCGCGGACAAACAGAAACTGTATTTTTATGGAGGTGTATTTTGTGGCATTAAATACACTCTTCCAAAGAAATTATTTATCTGACAGTGCTCAGCTTTTTTATTATTGATTTGATTATTTATTATTGTATGTACCCCCGAGAGTCCAGAGTTAAAATTGTTGAAATGGCATTGAATTATAGTTTAATGACAAGTTACTTGAATTTATATATAAATTAATATTACTGTATAACTGCATTATAATACTATTTAAACACGATCATGTTGTGGATCCTCCTTAAATCATACTTGATCACCCCTGATTTAGAAGAACAATTACTCCCAAAAAGGAGATTTTACCAATCTTGAAAATCCATTTGAATAAACTGATTTCTCAGTGACACTGAGTACTGCTGGTCTGTGTTTCTATACTGGGTAATAAAATAGCAAGATATACAAAAAGTGCTATGACAGACGTTGAAGTGCACCTAATGAAAATTACACTCTTGGATTACACATAATAAGTTTTAGCCCACATTTATTTTCTTACATCTTGAGAAATGCATAAGAGAAGTGAAAAGGATCACAGAGTGTGTGGGTGAGATCAGGCTCTGGGGAACTATAAAACATTTTAATCCAAATGAGAATGATTTATCTCATAACTCTAAAGTCTGCTGTTAAAATAAACTAAATATTATTGTCTCAGAAATGAAAACTAACTTTATGCAACTTGGACAGGTATGTGATGGCAGTCTGCACTTGTGAAAATGAAGACGGATCAATAACAGCTGTAGATGGTGCTGGGTTTTCATTCTCCCCATCACTTCCTTGTAGCATTATAACACTGTATATTTTTGCACTAGAGCAGAAGAAATTATGAAATGGAAAGTGCATCGTGTTCTCTGGCACATAAAATTGAGTCTGAAAAAACTGCTGTGATTGTTCATGATTAAGGCGGACATCATGAAAAGTAACAACTACTATTTTAAGCGTGATTTGGGTGGATGCCGTTAACCTTTAAAGAAAGGCTGATGTTTAAGTGCAGAAAATCTCCTCTACCTTTCATTTTGTTCCTTGTTCTTTACCCACCGGAGTCAGCTTTTTATTGTTACATGAAAGTTTCTCAACAATTTAGCTTTAACTTTTAACAGTGAACTCACATTTCACATAAGCATAATGAAGACCTCTCTGCTTTATTTTTGTGCCATTATTAGATTTTTTTTTCTTATTTGACTTTGTTGAAGGTCTCTAATTAGCGTTTCTTGGCCATCTTCAACTTGTTTACATGACGTGATGTTGTGGAAGTCAGCGCCAGTGAGAAACATCTCATTTGTCTGTTCAAAGCTCTGCAGCCGCAGATCATTAAATGAAATTGCCCATCTGCTTTTATGCTCATTTTATAATTTCCACCAAAATAACACAGTAAAAGGCAAACGCAAAAGCAAAATATATTCAAAAGGTTTCCCTATTCTCTTTAAAAACATGAGTCACTTCAGCAACAAAAGTTACAGGTGTTAATTGGATTGTGTAATATTGTTGGACACTCTTCACACTATTCATATAATAGTACCGAGTGCCCTTAACGCCCACAGATGAAATCTTCCTCTGGTTGAAATTTTTAACATTTAGTGAAAATATAGTCTACTAACGTTATTAGAGTCTCCACAGTACTAACAACTGATGTTAAAATCAATGTAGTGAAGTATATGTACTTAGTTACTTACCACTTCTGCACTAATCCATTTTTATATTAAAGTATCAAAAGTATCAGTATGTTACTTTTAAAAAATCTTTATAAAATAAGAATGAATCTTGATGTAGAGAGTTCCTGTTGAAGCTTCCTGACTCACAGAATAGCACTGGCGACATTCACCCTTAAAAGTTTTTGTGTGAAGCTCTCCCCTCTAACCAATCAGAGCATTTCTTTACTTTACTTTACTTTACTTGGCAGACGCTTTTATCCAAAGCGACTTACAAGGAGAAGATACAAGAAATTATCATTCGGGTTCTGTAAAATTTCATTTCATTTATTTCTGCTTAATTAATACGTTTTGGAGCATTCTCATTTGTTGTAATTTTATAATGATGACTACGTGAAGCACTGTGCAAAGCATGGTGGAGTGTAGCAGAGCGCTGCAGAGAAGGGAGAGGGAAAGCTGGGTGGAGCAGAGTGGATCAATTTCAACTAGCGCTAGCTTAAGTTGCATATTGTAGCTTCAAGAAAATATGTGCAAATAGACAAAACACAAGCATTTTAAGAAAACGTCAAATTGGCTACACAGCAGTGGTAGAAATGCAAAAAACACACAACCAAACAGATATCACACAAGGCAATGGGAATGTGATGGACACAGCTGGGCACGGAGACAGGAGATGCTTGTGGTTGCCATGGCAACTCGCAAAGCTGAAGTCGAATGTCCACTATCAGTGTTGGAAAATGAGCTGCCATTTTTTGGATTGCTCTAACTTTTCAGCCGTTTCAGATGTTTGTATTTGGTTGTTTGCTGTGGTGCAGACTGTTGCTTGTAGTTGATTGTGTTTTCTTTATTTGTAGAACTATATCTACTGTACTGTACGTGTATGAGAAATGCTGTAATAGTCAAATAGATGAGTGTACCTACAGTATCCTGACACAGCAGCCTGTGCCTGGATGACAAACATTTTTACTAACTGAATTATTCCACTACATTACAGACTGATAATGACTGTAAATGACATATTTTTATACATTGTATATTTTAGTATTTGTGTTGGTGTTAATCCTTTCTGGTTCTTCCTTCTTTCTTCTTGAACTGAGAGCTTAAGTTTTTTGAATCTTGAAATTTCAGTTTCCTGGTTTTCTGTGATCAGATCTACACTAAAGTAACAAATACAGCCATCAGCTCCTAAACTTTATCATCTTAGGCTGAAGATTCAAATTAGATTAGTTCATATTTCATATTGTTAGTATCCAGTGCTTGTGTGTACTTTCAGTGTGGCCATCTGCGCTGCATTGGAGTGTGCCAGCCAGAGAAGAAATAGCATCCATTGTAGGCCGTGACAAGGTGAAGCCACGCTGTAATTGAACTGTGCGGTGTGTGTGTGTGGAATAATCTCATGTGCTAGTAGGTTTTTTTGTGTGTGTGTGTGTGTGTGTGTGTGTCCACAGTGCAGGGATGTTCATTGATTAGTGAGTCAGACCTACCCACTCTCATATCGTATGGCCAGTCTTTTATTAGCTTCCAACGCAAACATAATATAGACACACACACACACACACTCACACGCACACACACAGGCTGTGACAAAGAATGAGAGAAGAGATCTCATTTGCTCTCCTGTCATTTGCCGCCAATTTATCAGAGGTGGGGAACAAATGCTCTGGGCTTGGTTGGGATCCAAAAGAAAATGAAGGGGAAAAGACCTTAGCATTTAAAGTCCAGAGAGCTGATGGGAAAACATGACGACTATACAGATAAGTGACTGACAGAAATAGAGAAGAAAGATACACAGTGCTGTCTGTCACCAGTAGCCTCCATGTTGGTTTGGATTTCTTTATAATAAATGGTAATAATTCTACTTTATTATTATCCCTTAACAGTCGATCAACGCACAATGTAACACGTGGTGACACATAAACGCTGATGAGTGGTTTGAGCGCGGAG
Source organism: Ctenopoma kingsleyae (assembly GCA_032353495.1). NCBI lineage: Eukaryota > Metazoa > Chordata > Actinopteri > Anabantiformes > Anabantidae > Ctenopoma > Ctenopoma kingsleyae. Next base: position 3,326,338 of record JAUBNQ010000011.1, on the reverse strand, counting down.
GGATACATCCTGCGCACATGTAGAGGCACTGTTCTGCCCAGAGGTGGTTTTACAACCGTTCTGTAGGTAAAAATTGCATTAAAGGCTATAATATGCACAGTCTATGATAATGTGTTATCGAAGTAAAGTAAAAGTAAAGAAGCAGATTGAGCCACGTCAGAATGCAAAGTGTGTGC
>JAUBNQ010000011.1:3308640-3324030 GCA_032353495.1 Ctenopoma kingsleyae | reverse complement strand
CTTATTTAACCATTAGTTAAGGCTTATTAATGCATTAAGTAATGCTAATTAATGTACCCTTATTGTAAAGTGTTACCGTATACCGGTACAGGCCAAGTACGACAGAGACACGGAGCTGGATTTAAATGCAAGCATGTCTGTAAAAAGTGGAGAAATTAGTGGAGAAACTTTCTGAATGCCAGCCTACATATAAGACTTTTATCCAAAGTGTCATAATGTTATATAATTTCTAAATTAGGATAAAATAGAAAGCTCCAAGTTATACTAAATGAAAAGGAAATTGGGTGTCCTAAGAACCGGCTCTTTGAAGGGAGCCAAGCCAAAAGAGCTGAGTCTTTGAAAAGAGCCAGACCTCCCATCACTAAAGTGCAATACGTACAATGCACGCTCAGGTGCATGAATTTCTATCCACAAATGAGTGTGTTTTGTCCAACAACACACTGATAACCTGGGTGGTTAATATTGCCATAGTTTAGTGACATATCGACTACAGACTACAAATCTCAGATTGTCCAGATTAATAAACGGAGAACATCCATCCATCCATCATCCTAACCGTTTGTCCTCTTACAGATCGTGTTTAAGATCTTCCCACAGATTTCTAATGATGTTCTTCCAAAATCTTTTATCTCGGTTAGTCATTGTGGATTTTGTTGTTTGTCAGCTTTGGATCTTTATCCTGTTGTAGAAGCCAGCTTTTTTTTTTAAATCCACTTTCACTTTCTGTACTTGACATTTGCATCCACAATTTGCTAATATTTAGTGCAATCTATCTAATCTTCCCTCTATCTGTGCAATATTTTCTGTGTAACTGGCTGCCACACAAGCCCAAAGAATATTTTCAATCTTTTGGTTGGATCAAATGCTGTTATTTTGGGGTTTTTAATAAAACACACATTTGGTGATTGTGGTCAAAATAGCTCCCATGTCACTGGCTGCCACAGCGGAACAATGCACCACCTCTCCTGTGTCACTAACACTTCCTGAGCTAAATCGTTTGCAGTAGAAACTAATTTCTCATCTACAGAAGCCGCATGACATCACGGCTGCCTGCACACAACTAGCAGCTGAATTGGTTTTTGGTGACTTTGAGCCAGTGAATTCTAATGGAGAGAACAATGACTCTGAAGTCCAGCATGTGTGCTTGAATTCTGATTATGCAAACTGTAACCCAGTTTTTGTGCTGACCTTCCACAGCTTTTCCCCCGTGACAGCAAACCAGCAATCTAAGCTTTCAGTTCAGCTTGTTACGCTTTCTTCAGTCATCCAGTCGTGGTTGGAAATTCAGTCAAAGGTCGACCATCATTGAGGATAAGGAGAGAGGAGACTCCCAGAGGAGATCAGAGCGAGAAAACAAAGACACCAACAGCCTTTTGATCAGAATCCAGTTATTGATCAGTCAACTGGTGGTCCCATCCTGTATCTGTGGACAATATTTAGAGCTTTTTTTGCTAATTTTAAAGCTACGATATGCAACTTTAGATGCATGAGACGCAATGTGTGTGTGTTTTTGTTTCTGTTACTGTAACTGTTACTTCATTACAGTATCTATGTTTCAATGTCTGTTCACCGGGTCAAATCATTCAAATATTATAGGAAATGTAATAAATTACCAACTGAAATGAAGGACAAAGTAGGGCAAATGGGGTTTATAGGCTGCAGGGGGAAAGTAATTTACAACGGTTGATCAGAAAGTAACACCTGGAGAACAGTGAGTGTTCCACATTGATGATATCTAACAGCGTGAGAGGGTCTCAGAGATTACCTTTGCTTTACACTCCTTTAAAATGGAGTCATGTGGAGTAAGTGACCTCACATCTTTGACATGGTACCTGCAGTGACACATGGTCAGCCTCTGTCGGCACAGATACTTCATATGTGTCATGGTGAAGGGGTGGGTATGATGACAAGGTGTGAGAGAAACCTGAAGACAGAACCAGCACACACAGACAGTGGAGGTGTTGTATAGTGAGGCTAATAAAAAACGAGAATGAGGTGTGGGAACACATTGACCCACTGTCAAATAGTGTTAACATGTCATCTGTATCTCAGTACATTACCTGGATAATGACATCCCCATTACCACCTGCTCTAATGGGGGTTCTTCCTGTATCCATTCTGCACACGTTGTAATCAGGACCTAACATGCAAATGAGTAGACAGGGTTGATGAACTTGGTGCAATGTTTTTCCTTATGTTGTACCTCTGGTCAGGAGAAACAATGCAATGGACAGGCATTCTTCATCAGCCAGGTTAGAGCGTCTCTGTCATTATCAATAAAATAATAATTAATATGGGTAGCACCTGATATTAGCTCAGTAAAAATAATGTAATAGGAGAGAAATAATAAACTAATATCATGGTAATTCCCCAAATAATAACCAAGTAATGGCATCTCTCTCTTTTTCTGATAACATTTTTTTTAAATAACATATTTAATTTATTTGATGATATAAAAAAGGGTTTTATCTCAACCTAGTAGGGAGTGGTGGGTCTGAAATGTAGGGTAAAGGTAATATAAAAAAAATCTGAATAAATAGAACTGGCAGCAGGAGAAACCATGACAACCATTTCACTGCACAAGCCTACTGGAGATGATCAGAGGTTTCATTTTCAAAAACTCCATACCGTAACATTTGTTGTGAAGAAGCTGCACGTACATGTCAGGCACGTATATTATCCAACAGTCATGGGTTAGACAGTTTTTAGTTTCTTAGGGACACTGTCTGTATTTATATTTAGTGGTTCTTGGATGCATCCCTCTTTAACAACTCACACTTCAGAAAATCACGCTCCAATTATGTCTTGTCTTTTTGTACCGAAAGCTTTCTTCTTTTGACTAGGCATGAATAAATGCCTGTAGTTACGTTTGTCTCTGCGAGCTCGCATTTCTTCATGCACAGATCCATCAGAAGTAACTAAAACTTAAACTGAGGACACACAATGCAGGCATTCACATGTACATAATTATGCAACACTTCATGCATAAGCAAAACCTCATCACAAGCTTTTAGACTGGAGCTTGTGCCAAGTAGTGCTTTTAGGCTTTAGGCTAATTATAATGTTTTCTTTTTTTTTTTTATCCAGGAGTTTGCTTTGAAAATCAGTGGCAGCACTCACCTCTGTGAGTGATAACACCTGCTATTTTCATGCCCCATTCTTTATAAAGTGAACGAGCAGCTAAAACAACACAGAAGAAGAAGAAGCAGAAAGCTTGATGGCAAAGGGGATGAGAGAGCGCTGACAGATCAGAGAATGTGAGGGGACTAATTAGCGACCTTTGACACTGGTCCCACCATGAGTGAGTAGCATCTAAGCAGATGGAAGCTATGGCGGGTTAATTAACAGAACATGCTAATGAGATGATTTGCCAACACCTAGATGAGGGAACGGTGAGGGAGGAGAGGAGATGCAAACATCACGGAAGCAAAGAGACTGATATTTAAAGGTGATTAGTATTAATCTACCAAAGCTCCAACCCTAAAGTCTGCTCTAGTGCATATTTAAGCAATCACTGAACAAACCAACAAATAAGTTTTGTATGGTTTTATTTATGAATAGTAGCAAATAATATTAATTTTCATTTTTAAAGAGTTGGCATACAGTAAGAACATAAGCAAGCATTAGACAAAAATAGCCTAGCTTTGTCTAAAATGACAAATGGGACCTCTAATGATTTGCAAGATACTAAAATATAATAATTTCAGGCAGTGTTAAGTGTTTAAGTTTTACATTTAGATTTTTGGGTTATCAAGCTAGCAGTAGAATGGGGTTTTATTAATCCATGAAGGAGCCTCTGAACCGTGCCTCTTTTCTTTTCTCGGCCATATCCAAACTTTCAGGTATTAAAGCTTATCATATGACAACAAATAAGAAGCTACTAAACTTACCAGCCACTCAGAAATCATTCATCTTCTCTGATTGGTCAAAAGGGTGAGTCTCACTCAAAATCCTTAAGAAGGGAATATGTGAACTGCTGTTCTGTGTCACGGGAAAGTCCGACAGCACCTCTCCACATTAAAATAAGTGACAGAGCACGTTTCTACCCAAAAATTCTTGCTGGCAAGCAATCGCACATAATGCATATTTACACATTATGTAAATATGAGCATTAGTGTTTATTTGGTTCCAAAAATTGCTCCAGTCCTGTTCATCAGTTAGTTGCTAACTGTGCTTTTTGGTGCATTGAATATTTTTGCTAACGAGCTATGTGCTGTAATTGAACAAGTAGTAATATGATCTATTGTTAATACATAAATATTGAATACAGTCGCTTCAAGTGCTACATAATTTTATGACAAGGCTGTGCAAGCAGTAGAGACCAGAGGAAGTCACTACAAATCTATTTGTGATGAGTGGCACATTTGTGGTTGTGTTACCATCACCAGATGTATGTTAACTTTGTTCTCACTTGCTTTTCCTGCAGTTGAAAAAACAAAACAAAAAAAACAAGTAAAAGGCAGAGTCCATCTACTGGCAATTAACTCCAGTGATAATTGTGATGTGCAATTGAACTGCCTCCCCGCTTTCCCTCTTATACAGCCTTCTCTCAGCCAGTGGCCCACCCCTATCGATGTCTGTTTCCTTTGTTTTCAGCATTGGTTATTTTTAGATCCGTCCACGGGAAGAGGGAGCATTACGGAGAATGACACAATCCCTTATAGATGGGTGGGTGAGATGAGTAAGGAGGAGGAGAAAGGGGGGGGGAAGCGTGGGCACATTCAGGATGGGTGCTGATTTGAATATTTATGGAAACAGCTGTGTTGACAAAGGTGCTGAGATGGCAATGAGTACGGATGCACTGGTGAAAATCAATAGCGGCTTTAGCTGCTGAGAGTTTTGGATGATAGGCTTGAGTAATAAGTGGAGCATACTAATGAGGCATTACGTGGGACATGCTGATGTGATGGAGAAATGATAATAAAAGCTAGAGATGATTTGTCTCTGTTTGAGTGACAGCAGAAAGGAAATTTATGTGGTAGCACTCAATAACCATATTGAAGAGTCTCATCTCTATGATTATGGTAATCTTGCTTTGTCAAAATAATTGCTCATTTAAGCATATGCCTACAGTATTGCTTATGCCAAAAGCCAGCTCTCTAGTTGTCCCAGGCATCCTGACGCTGTGTCTGTATGCAGAATTAGTGTGAGCAGCACGTTAGCAGAGCAAGAGCAACGGTACTTCATGTGTGTTTATAAAAGAGGCATTCAGGTGCCATACGAAGCGTAGGTCACCTTCAATGTGAAAAGTGCTGAGTACTCAATAAATACTAACGTAACCAGTCACTGTGGTTACATGTGTAAATCGCAGGAAAATAAACTTGAAGTGTAGAAATAGGATTTGAGCCAACAGTTTGCCAAAACGCAAGTAAACGTGACCACATGTGCAGGCTGTGACAGATAGACTGATGAATATCGGAGTGGATCTGTTTTCCAGTTCTCCGTGAGCCAGGATACTGTTTTGGGGGCATTGCAGATGTTATTAGCAGAGAAGAGCCAGATCTGGTGCATTTCATATTCCAAAAAACACACACATTATGAGATATGATTTCCATTTCTTTCCATTTTCATCGAGTAGTTTCTTTTTTCTTGCCAAATAAAGGAAAAACAGGTTCCACAGACCAGACGTACTCAGAGTATGGGTCTGTTTCTATGGTAGCTAATGCTCTTGAACTTTTCTGGTCCTAACACATGGTCTGAAATTAAATACAAAGTTTTCTTCCAATCGTGCCTTCCAAAAGTGGACCTTCATCTCATTGTACTCTGGTCATGAATTGCATTTTAATAACTTTGGTCCATGCTGAAATATCTAAAAAAAAAAAAAAAACGACTGAATAGATTATTAATGAAATTTGGCTCAAATATACACAGTGTCTACAGGATGACACCAACTTCACTTTGCCAATGACAAATAATGTGTTATACCTAAACACATGTTGGGTAAATTAAAGGTTCTAAAAGGATGAACACTAATGACCTTTTTTTTTTTTTTTTAGTTTCTACAAATTGCAAACTATTTTGCATGATGTCAGGTCCAATGGTAACTACCAGTTCTGTGTTCAACCAGAATATAGAAAGTGCTAGCAGTAGGGCTGTGTTAGAAAATGATGGTACCAAATGCAGCCCGTACTGCCTGTAATGTGTACTACAGAATAAGTAAAAAGGTCAGTGAGGAGGAAATGGTCATATCTGCTAACTACTCTCCAAATGCTCTGTATGAATGGCTTCACTAATGACACTAAATGGCTTTTCAGCCTCACTTTAGCAGCACAGTGGACAGAAATAATAACCATAGACTTTGTTACGAAAATCAGCTTTTGCATTTAATGCAGTGCTTCATCAGCTCACAGTAAACAACAACACATTTAAGGGGGACGAAAAATAAACGTCTTCATACAGTAAATAAAATTAATATTTCAGATTTATTTTTTTTTACTAAAAGAATCGTATCAAAGTTAGACTTACAGTATATTCATGCAAAAGACTCACATACATTGAAATAAACTAGACATATTTGTGCCTCAGGCTACTATTACTGGCACCAGCAGGCCTGCACAGCTTACATTAACTGCACCTTACAGAGAAATACTGATGCTGCAAGTAAAAGGCACTCAGAGAAAAGCCGGGCCAAGCCAATAAATTCAAAGCTAATTGACCACAAGTACTTAAGCAACTGATTAGTTTCATTCCAAAACTATGGGTATCTATGAAGTTTGGCTTAAAAAAATACAATATGAAATTTAATTTACTGAAATAGTTTAAAAAATAGCTATAACCCATAATGTACTTCACTTTAATAGAACTTTTCACTCAGTGACAGTTTTAAATATGGTAGATGTCTCATTTTGGAATGAAACAATTACAATTCACACTCACGGCAACACACTTCATTACAACAAGAGACCTGCTGAACCAGAAATAAAACCAGTAGCGTACACAACTGCCTCACGTACTGTAGATACTGTACTCTATGTCTACATTTGCTCTGTCTACTCCGAAGAGAAGATACATAAATAGCCTGTACAGACTGTACAAGGATGTTCATAAGACACTCACAGGAGGTACATTCAGAAATGTGGCTACAATCTTAGACACAGTACCTACAGGATTTGTGATATGTTATTTAGAAGAGTACCCAGTTTTTGAGAACAAATACAGTATTCAGATGACATATTTTGTTGGTTTGTGCAGTGAAACAAAGTAAATCCCTGCAGGAAACAGACAGACAATTAGCTTTTATTCAAATGTTAACACACTTTTTTTTTTTATTTTGTTAATGTAAAAACACTTAAAACAGTAATTACAGCAAGTGCAAACATTTGGGTAGAGGGGAAACGACTTTCCATCTATCCGTGCAATGTGTTACTGTAACACTGGCTGCTACGCTAAAGCAGAATGATTTCAGACCTGTGCTTTAAGTGGTAGCCAGGTGTTCTTTTTTATCAAACATTGCTCCTTTTTCCTCTAAACTATGCCTTTTGGTGATAGTGTCCATTTAACCTTCAGACAGTGACTTTCTGCCCAGCAGCTGTACGGTTATGTCTGAAAGTTCTCTTGGTTTGCCACACTTCCTCTTAACTGCCATTTCATAATGACATTTTAAACAAAGGAAATCTCAAGCTGGAGAGTGCTTTGATATCTTTTTATAGCCTCACCAGCTGTGTAGGTCCCTATTCATTTTATAATAGATTAAATCAGTTGCTCAGAGGAGAACATGGTTCTCGAGAGTTACAGCAAGGTTTATAGTCAGAGAACTTGATCAATAATCACCTGCCACACAAGCTAACAAATCATCAAGAAGTTAATCAAACTGATGTTTCAAGTAAATGCGTGCCCACGTTTTTGCACATGCCAGAAGTACTGTTCTTTTTTTCTTTTTTTTACTTATGCTATTAAAACAAAATTTAACAGTGCATTACCATTTGAAAAAAAAGCTTACTTCATTTCACTACATAAAAGTCAAGAAAATAAGCAACTTGCCCAGGAGGCGTCCAAACTGTTGCATACAGCTGTATTTGGGCACATGAATGAATGAATGAACACAGCAATGACCTTACATCATCTCAGGTTTTTATGACAAAACTGCCAAAGCACCCCGTAAAACTGAATAGTCGCTGTGGAGGTGGATGTAAAAAGTAAAAAAATTTAAGTGTAGCTTTGGTGCGCGCATACACATTCACGCATTTCTACAGATGCTGCTCCACATGATCACTGCAGTAACTTCATGCAAACAAACCAAAAAAAAAAGACCACATGATGCCCAGTAAACATTTTAGCCATCAAATATTATCTGTCAAATACAATAACAGATGGTAGCTACAGCTGAGAAGATCTGCTGGGTCTTCCTCAGAACCACATCACCTGCTGCTAAAGACCACACACTATTATAGCTAATGTGGCTACACTTCACTGCTACATTTTAACTCCACAATGAGGAGGGAGGAAAAGGATTTAGCTCCTGTTACAGTCACATAACTGTCTGGTTGAGAGACAACTGACTTTCGAGTCATCTCAACCCAGTGTCTGGTGTTAAAGAAAGGACAATATTCAGAACAACAGCATTAAGACAGGTTTTTACAATAGCTACCACTTTTAAAGCCTACGTTGATCTATGAGGAATAAACTTGGTTAAGCCTGTGTCCAGGAAGGAGTTAATTTAATGTCCGCTTCTTGTACCCAATTAGAGAAATAAAGGTGTAAATGATTATTTGGAGAGCTGGAGAACTGAGGGTACAAAGAAGGGAAGAATTGATTTTCCCCTCATGCTGATGTCCAAATGTTGACTGGTGTCACCTCCGTTTGGTTCAGCACGATGTGGGGATCAGAAGAATCAGGTGGATGTGTTTACAGAGGCGTGTCTGTAATGGGATATCCTTGTTATGTGCAATGTGCAAGTCATCTATTAAAAGTCCAAGAGCCCAGGAGAGAAATAATTTCATCTACAGAGACTACAAATGTGACCAATTACCTCTGATGCTTAATACTTCATGGAGTGGTGATTTCTAGTGATCCGGCACAGCTGGATTGCAGTTATTGACCACAACGTTTGGTGGCAGGAAGGCAGAGTGCCGACCTTTGTGCCTAATAACACTAAACTGGACATCAGAAACATGAGGGGCATGAAAGAGAGGCTGCATGTGTATAAAATTTGTTGCCCTGGGAAAACCTGCCCATCATTTTAGCTTTTTTTTTTTGCAGATTTTTTATTTCTTTCAGATCCTTTTTAGATACAACCCCTCAGCTCTGCCCGGTGCTTTCACCTAATGAGCAGCGGCACTGCAGCAGTTGGAGGCTAAGTGGCGGACGTGCAAAAGGGCACCCCAACAGCGGTTTTGTAAGGAAGGGAAATCAGGTTTCATTTACCTCTAGAAGCCAGTCCCAGGTTTTACACAGGCAAGGTTGTGGTCACAAGCTTCAATTTCAATTACGGTTCCCTTAAGAGGAAAAAAAACAATTGTCCCTGCACACTTCACATAGCCTTCCCAAGTGCAAAAGTCTGACAGACTCTTGCTGTGGTCAGTTCTGACAAAATCTGACCCAGAACTTCCTGACAGGTATATCTGTTCATAGATAAAACCTCATTTCCCACACAAGCACACCTATTTAGGGAGAGTGTGCACTGTCAAGCTGCAGATAAAGGATCATGAGGTGTTTAATAACTATTCCTGAGGTGCCTATCACTCACACATTTCCCTGACACATGGAGACAGGCCTCGAAGCTATGATCTATAATGTGCTCTGAGCTCTGCGCTCCACGGGATTCCCAGGTGAAGCCATAACAGGAAGGAAAAGGAGAGGGGGAGCTTTTAGTGAGATGTGTACTTTACCCTGTGTACCTGCTCAGGATGGTGATGATGCCACTGCTAAAATGGCATTTTCACGATACTGTACTACTGTCTGAGTCAACGCTGGCACAGTCTTTTCAATGTTATCCAACTCATCTACCCTCACCACCTGTCCTAGAGCACTGAGGAAAAGTATAGACGTCCCAACACATAATTCAAAGAGTCCGACACGAAGTGCTCTGGCTGAACTAACTACGAGCCCACCGTCCATCACAAAGTGCCCTGATCAGCAGTGAAGAATCCACCTTCCTTCTTTTTCCTCCTCCTCAGTCTGTGGGCCCTCCAGCAAACAGCTGCCACAAGCAGCATCACTATGCCCACACAGAGCAATGCCACTGACACCACTTTGGTCTGGAGCAGCGTGTTAAAGGTGAACGTCACCCCGGTACCCGCCATGCCAATTACTAGAGATATCACGCCAAATGGGAACACGCACCGGTACCAGGACTTCTCTGTCCCACCAGTAGCCTGGGCGAGTCTCTCCAAAGTGGGGAGAGACTCTGGGATTTTGGATGGACCTCGTCCATCCATTTCTCCTCCTTCTCCAAGCCCGTTCAGTCCCTGATTCTGGTTCTCAGAGTCCTGGGGCAAGGTGTTGGCGTCACTGTTGTTGCTGCAGTCGAGGTCCGGGTGCAGGACCGGGGCTGGCGGCTGACGGCCTGAGGAGCAGCCCATCGCCAAGCTGCTGTCCTTGGGCAACGAAGCGAGAATGACTGACGGTGTCGGTCCTCTCAGCGTGCGTCTGATGTTTGTTGTTGGCGCTTATGGCGCTACAGGCAGTTTCTCTAAAGCTGCTTGTGGCGCTGTCAATGCCAGGGAGATTGCTGCTGCTGTTTTTGCTCTCAACACTTGCCAGCATGTGCCTGCATTTGGAGAGATAGAGAGCTGAAAATAGAAAGTACGAGATGGGAAGGAAAAATAGGGCAAGACATAAAAAAAAACAACAACTACTGAGCAAACATTTCAGCTGGGTCACAAAGAAAATAGTCACATGAAAAAGGTGAAAGAAAAATTACATTATAAGACAGAAATATCCTAACACAGACTAGCTCCACTCACCCTGTATTTGTAGTGTTCCTCAGTAGGTGAGTTCTTCAGTACTGCCTCGTCTCCAGAGCTGCTTGCTACAGCAGCAGCACCACGGTGTGTGTGTGTGCGTGTGTGTGTGTTGTGATGCTGATGCCCATAGACTATATGGACACAGAGAGGAGGAGGAGGACGAGGAGGAGGGGCGTGCTTGAAGCCGTAGACAGGATATGAGGTTGTGATTGGCTCCGTGAGCAGAGTGACTTCAGAGAGGAGGGGTAGGGGGTGAGGTTAACTGTTCAGCGGTCTCATTCACTGATATTAATTCATTATTTAGTGTGACGAGAAATTTGAGATGCCCGGAAGGTAGAGCCTTGTTCATACACGGCTACGGGCTGCAGAATCAAAGTAGATTGGTTCATCTAGCAGAAGGAGATGTGACACTGACAGCGGTGCATAACATAACTAAAATCACAGCATTTTTTAAATCATAACATGCATTTTATATGTGTCTTTCTTTCTGGCTGGACATTCTCAGAATGTATGTGCAGCACGTATCTCAGTTTCTCTCCATTTTTCACAGTTGCTGTCACACACCTTATGTAAAAACCGTCAGAATCTTCAGGGTTTTTTTTTTTTTTTTTTTTACAGGTCTGTGCAAGATTTCCTCCTCAGGGATGATGACTGAATATCATTACTGTTAGGAGGAAATCCTGTATCTCCAAAATGTCACATTTTCAACAAGGAAACCAGGCTACCAAAATTGTAATATTCAATTCTTATTATTCTTGTATGTTTCAGAAGAACATAGAGAAGCATGACGTCTAATAATGGAGAGATTAGATTTTTACACCCAAATTAGGTGTTTTCACAAACACTGACATTTAATTCATTTGGGATTTAAGTCAAAACACCTACACAATGTCAACTCATCTGTCACCGTTTCTGTCTTTGCATTGTTCCACGTCAAGTGCGTCATCGTGTGTTCCCCCTGCACAAAGGCATGACAGTTAGCCTTGTCACGGCCACCGTCCTCACCAAACCCCCCCTCCCACCCGCTTTTGTGTGCGTTTGTTGTTCACACTCCCCTTTCTCCTCTCTGAGAATGTCAGTGAGGCACATGAGCCAAACGCCACGTGTCTCTGGAGACGGCTCGTATCATCTTAATAGGGCATCTAGTGCATTACATGCATGTGGATGTACATGCATCGATCTGTATTTTCCATGATATCCTTTATTCTTGAGGCACAGACATTCCCCCATCTACAGGATCTGCTGTAATTATCCCGTGTCCGATTTTGGCTGATATCTCACCGGCACAGCTGCTCCGGAGGCAGCCGTAATCCTATTGGTTGTGTTAAACCTCAAACAGTGCCAGAGATTTTTTTGTTTTTTTTTACTGAAGCACAGTAAAAATGACTGACAGGGTAAGAAGAGTTGATGTTCAAACTGAAACCACCTTGGCTTAAAATTGAATCTAAGTGGTTTATTGAGCAGCTCTTCTAATTAGGAATACTGTAAATTACACTAACCACTACACAAACACTGTAGTCATACTTTAAGCAGTGAGTTACAATTTTCAGAGTAGCAACAATTGTTTATCAGTGTCACCCAGACGCCAAAATGACACTGATATCCACCACAAAATGGTGAAAAACACCATACAATCGACTGAATGGAAGTTTTTTTTTCTTTTATCTTCACAGCTATTCACTGTCTGTGGCCTCAGCAAACAGCTACAAATGAGATTTGTTGACTGGCCTTGAACACGGGCTGTTGTTGCTCAAACACGAAAAATGATACAAATTCTTTTTTTTTATGTTCTTAGAAAGATCAAGTATTTTTTTATTTCAAGTTTGACTTGAAATAAAACTCGCCACTCATTGTGGCAAGGATAATATCAGGCCTCCTGACACTGGCATGACAAAACATAATGCACCTTTTAGTAATGTTTAATTAATTTCCTAATTCCTGCAAAGACCAAAAGTGAACAGTCAGGCATGAATTATCTGGTGCAGCAGACAGTGTAGTGCAAGAAGATATGTAACTTTGTGTCACCTCCGGTACCCGCCCATGTCTAAATTTGTAATCCACTGTCAAATAAATATAACTTGATTTTTATTTCTTATCTATACCATAACCAAAGACTACACACAATCATTTCATCACAAGCAAAAACATTTCAGTAGTGTTTTATTGTGTAAACTTTACATTTACACTGTGCACCCTTGAGATTACTCAACTGGAAGGTGTCATGGTGCCTGCCTGAAATCCTGGTTTCTTGTTTTATTTTGGCTACTTTTGGTACTTCCTGTTTGGTGTTCTTGCACCTTCCTCAGCTTTACTCTGTTATGGTAATTAGTAATTGGTTTTACCTGTACTGTCTGCCATCGTCTCTCTGCTGTAGTGCTGCCAGCCAATCCACCTGTCTGCAACCTGTTTGATGACACTGACTCTGCCTTCTGTTTCTGTTTTATTTGAAGAGAAGATATATGTGTATGAATATAGAAGTGGATTTTGGAACAAGTCTGGAGGATGTCTGGATTCCCATATGTGCACTAGGAGGAAGAAAGTCTTCAATGATTTGTTAGAATCAAAGTATTTTACCTGTTGTATTTCTGTGATTTAGTTTCTCCCCGTTAGGCGCCGAACTTAACAAAAAGAGCTCTGAGTCAGTTTTGGACTTTTGATGTACTTGAAAAGAAGTCCATCAGTTTTTCATTTATTATGGTGCTTGGGCTTCTGCTCCTGCTCTTTCTGTGTCCCCTGGCTGAATATGGAGGTACATCTTCAGGATCCTTCAGTATTTCATCATCTGTTTTCAGCTTTAAGCTGGAATCATCAAATCAACAGGAAGTCAACTAACTCTAGTAAGTCCTGTAATGTATTTAATGTTAGTGGAAAAACATATCAAATATCCAGAATTTCCAGGTTATTGGAACCACCTAGCTTAAAGTAACATAGTTACTAAAGTATTATTGCGACAGTTGCAATAAAATCTATTTCTGATGGGTCTAAAATGTTAGAGACGAGAGAAATTATGGTCTCTCTGGAAGTTGGAAATCTGTGCTGCTGTTAAACTGCATAGCAATAAAGACAGACAAAAATATAAAGAGTTTTCAATACAACAGCACCACAGACTACTTCCTCTTAAGGGGCCATTAAGTTAAAAAACAAACACAGAACCATATCGCCTTCATGAACAAGGATGTACTGTATTGCAAATGTTTCTCATGTTAGACTGACTGTTACTGTGAACTTGATAATACTTACTAACTCCACACATGTGGTGCTACCAAACTGTGTACTGTGTACTATAGCCTGCCTGTAGTACACATTGTAAAATATATGAAAAAAACAAGTATATAAAATATACAAAATATACAAAAGCAGACATTAAACAAATACAGTAATTTACTAATAACTTGTATACATGTAGTCTAATGTACAGTGCACATGTTGTACATGTAATTTAAAATGAAATGCACCTCTTTTTGTGCTACCAACCTTCTGTTTATCATATGTGGCAACAGATAGGACATCAGGCAGGCATATTTCTAGTCACATTGACTTGCTGCTCCTCTTGACAATCGTGTGAGTCAGTTATTAGATAGCTATTAACCCATATTTCCTGCACAGATATATCAGCTCAAGGACTCAATTTGAGGTATTTAATTCTCCTATTGCTTAGGAGACAGTGAGGCCATAAATAAAAGGATTATTCGGACCTGCATACCACAACCTACAGGAAATGACTGGAGAAAGATAGCCAACAAGTTCTTTGAGAAACTGAACTTTCCAAATCACACTGCAGCAATTGATAGTATATAGTAGTATATGATAGTATTTGTATACGAGCACCTCTCCACACTGGCAGCTTGTATTACAGGTTCTCTGTGTGCAGGTTTCAGGTTTAGGGTGGTCCAAATTAGGGACTATGGTAGCTCAAGCAATGGTAGGATCTTTGCTGATACAATGTTTGGAAGAGGACTGTGAGCCAGAACTCTCAACGTTCAAAAGGGAGAGGCTATTCCTGGAGATGAGCATCTCGTCATCACCCCACCCCAGCGCATTTTCAACTACACCTGTGGCCAAAGGTTTTGAGAATGACACAAATATTAATTTTTACAACGTTTGCTGCCTCAGTTTTTATAATGACATTAAGCATATACTCCAGAACATTATGAAGAGTGATCAGATGAATTGTAATTTTTTTCAAAGTTCCTCTTTGGCATGAAAATGAACTTAGACCCGAAAAACACATTTCCACTGTATTTCAGCCCTGCCACAAAAGGACCTGCTGACATCGTTTCAGTGATCCTCTTGTTAACACAGGTGAGGAGGACTAATCTGCAGATGTCATACTGATTGAGTTGGAATAGCAGACTTGATGCTTTAAAACGAGGGTGGTGCGTGAAATCATTTATTGGATCATCAAGAACTCTATTGCCAGGGAACTTTGTGAAAACCAATACTCTCCAAACGTTTGGCCATGGGATACCATTGTGCTGTCTGCATG
>JAUBNQ010000011.1:3266038-3279918 GCA_032353495.1 Ctenopoma kingsleyae | reverse complement strand
TAGTTGCCCCCGACACTTCCAGTATGAGGAGGTCCCCAGCTGGAACTGGGGAGTTGTGTGGCATGTGCTGTAACTATTTGGTTATCACACCACTCTAGCAAAGATTGTTTTCTAATGTGTATTTGTGCCATTTGGTTATGTAAATGATTTCTAACATCTCTGACGCTCACCTTTCTTAATTTCTGATACAGCACGTCCAGACCTTTCTGCTGCAGGTGTCAGGTGACCGGTTGGCGACAGCTCTGTTTCAGCTGGCCATCTGCGGTGGCTCCTTGGCCGTCCCACAGGACCTGGTGCTCAAAGACAAGGCATCTAAACCCACAGAACAGTCTAAGAAAGAGGACAAATCTACCACGTCCCTTCCCAGTGAAGGTATTAGTGCAGGGTGCACAGTGTTTCTGCCACATATGCAGTAGTAGCCACCCTGATAGTGTCTGCTAATGTTGTTATAATGTTGTAATATGATTGACAAACCTTTCTGCTTTGTGTCTCTCAGCCAAAGTGAAGCAGTATCTGAAAGACAGTCTGTCTTCATTGAACTCAGCACACTCTGTCACTCTGGCCCACATTGCGTCTCTGGAGACGAAGTTGACCAAACACTTCCAGGTCAAAGATTTCCTCTCCTTAGAGAAAGGCAACTTCCTGGACTTCCTGGTTAAAAACAGTCA
This sequence comes from Ctenopoma kingsleyae, assembly GCA_032353495.1. NCBI lineage: Eukaryota > Metazoa > Chordata > Actinopteri > Anabantiformes > Anabantidae > Ctenopoma > Ctenopoma kingsleyae. The sequence continues at coordinate 3,279,250 of JAUBNQ010000011.1, read as the reverse complement.
GGTACAAGTTGTTCTTCATATCTATAATTTTCTTATTCATATCTGCTCACATCTCTTGATTTGTTATTCGTGTATGAGTGTGATCTCTAGAACTGAGGGTTCGTCATTCCTTGCAAAGAACTCCTGATGCAGCAGTGTTTTCATCCTGTCTGTCTCTGGCTGTGTGCAGCTGCTGCAGGAAACAGTGGGATCTACCATGACTCTGGGCAGCAGCAGCACGGGACTTGCAAGCGGTGGTTTCAGACCCACCAGACAAGACATGTTTGAGTTCATCAAACAGTGTGGCGACATAACCAGCACTGATGCAGATCAAGTGAGCCATTTACAGACATCAGACTAAAGCATTGAAAAACTGTCCTCTTCTTTCAGTATAAAAATTGTTGTTTCACTGCTAACTCTTTTTTTTTTAGCTCTCCCACATCGAGTCAGCGCTGAGGTCCCACTACAAGGTCCGGGACAGTCGTGACCTGGGCTACGGCTCTCTGCACATGCTGGCTGGCCTAGTTCAACGGCAGAAAGAGCTGGTTGGAGGAGGACTGACCCAGGTGTTTTATGAGTCTGCTCTGTTTGCCAAACACGGCAAACTAAGGTTAGCAGTGTATTAACACAGAGACATTACTGAAGCAGTTTTAGTGATGCTAGTTTAAAGACTTACAAAGCCAGTTAAAGTGCGATTACATCTCTAGTAGAGGCAATGGGGCATAAATACTGAATCCTACACATGACATAATATAACATTATCTATAGCGGGCCACACAGGCTATGTGGGAAACACTTTATAATTTTGTGAAAAGTAACACTTTCAAAAGGCCTAAATAAGATGTCATCGTGAATGCTTTGACCCACTTAGTTAGCTAAAACTAACTCCTTTTCCAGTTCTTATTTCATGTGTGTCTTTATCTCTATGTCTGTCTCTCTCCCACATTTCTCCCATGCAACAGCGCTGAAAGTGGATGCGAGACAGTCGGGGTCCTAGGTGAGATGTCTAACGCCCAAGCCCTGGCCAGCTTGCTGTCCTGTCCTCTGCTGGAGGATTTAAGCGAGTGGAGCCAGTGGGAGCTGATCTTTCAACCCCGTCATGGCTCCCTCAAAGATTTCATCGAAAGAAATGCAGGTGAGAGTCCAACACAATGAGCCTGTGTGTCACTAATACTGGTAGATAGTTGTGAATGTATGAACCTGCTAAGTGGCCATTTGATAAAATTAAATTGCACATTTGCACATTTCTCTGTCTTTTTATTTACTTGTACCGCAGCTGATACGGGCCTAGCAGCATTAGAGGTGTCACCAGGATTGCTGCTCAGGATCACCACACACACAGGAGACAAATATTTCTCTAGTGCTGCCATGGTCCTCGACCCCGTCGGCACAGCTGGTCACCTGGTGTCCATGGTGGCAGCTGATGGGATCGTCAATGCTCCCACTGCTCTCCTGGCCAATCACATGCAGAGCTCCCTGGCTGCAGCTGTGGCTAAAGAAGGTAATGATGCAACAGGGCTGTTTTAGAGCAAAGAAGCATGCAATTAGTGGAATGATACTTTTCTGTATTGTGTTTGAAATGCAGCTTGATTGTGTCATCACTACTAATATAAAGTTTGTGTCTGTTAGATTTGTCCCAGGCTGAGGAGGATGTGTCATGTTACAGCAGAGTGGGCAAATTCCTCTTGGCGTGTTTGACAAGAATCCCCACAAAAACCTGCCAGGCTCTCTTACAGCAGGTCAGTTACACTGTGCTGCTTGTGCAGATAACAGGATCAAATCATATCACTCTTTATCTTTAGAGAGAAGTTATGTTGAAGCTTTATTGGATTATACATTACAGATGATTTCCTTTGAAATGTTTGGAGATGGATATTATTAGGAAACATTGTTCCCAGCTTTCACAGCTTCCTGGATCAATGGTCATTTTAGACTTTCATCGGTTTTTGTCAAAACTCTGTTTATTTTAGATACAAGGGTAAATCTATACATGTGCCAACTTTTTTACTATGTTGTTTGTTTGTTGGTGCAGCATAAGTTGCATAACTGAATGCCAAAATGCCAGTTAGTGCATTTCTGCTGCAACTCTAATTAGGAAATTGTATGTGTGTTCTTGCATGATTGTGACTTCCAGGTGTTTTTGGAGCCTTTCTCTCATGTCCTGGGCCAAGCCAAGTCTAAACAGGTCCTCATCACTGTGGCCCAGTCTGACCCGAGACACATGAACTGTCTGCACCGACTGGGGATCCTCCTGGGAATCACTGATTGGGTCAAAGACTATCACAAGAAGCTGAACCCACCACAGAGCCAAAACCACATGCACACGGCACCTGTGGAACACACCAAGGTCAGAATTTGAGTCAGAATAATATAAGAAGAAAAGACTATGATTGGCTCAGAGCAGTTATATTTCCAGCTTGTGCACTATTTCAAGCATATTTTCAATCAGTGTTGGAGTGTATGAACCCAGTGCATATAAATATCATGATTCAGATCATTTTGATTACATTTTAGCATCAGAGGGTTAAAAAGTAAAAACGCAGGTGATATGCATGAGCAGCACTGATCATTGTAGCTAAATAAAAAGCCATGATAATATACCACCACCTGTAGAAAGATAAAAAAAACATAAATCTAAAGAATAGATTCCAGTGTAAGTGAAAAATCTTAAGTCTTCCAGTTATTTATAACTTCAAAAGATGAACACTAAATCTAAATGGATTTTGAGGAGGATTTGCATGTATTAGATAAGCACATTTCATATTGAAATCCAGTTCAGATCAATAAGATATTATGTGCTGGGTTCAGTTTGTATAAAATGCTGCAAAATTCAGACTCTTATTGCAGTTTTAAATTTATTTAAAAATACTGTGTCCTACTGCTGTTTTTTAACTGTTGTACTCCAAACAGTACATATTTGGATAGCTGTGTTATATAGTGAGTTATGTAGTAATTTGTTTGTCATGGTCCTCTACCTTCAGTCTAACTTGATAGACTCAGAGAGCAGCAGTCTATCAGCTCTGAATACGAGTGAAGATGACGATCTCGACGATAACATCATGGACAACAGCTTTGGGTCCTCCCAGCTCAACCAGAGCTTACAACAAGGTAGAAGTAGTATTCAACCACATTAATTTTCTGTTACATAACATTGTTCCACTTTCCCTTTTTTTAATAACTAAATGTTTTCTTCTAGTCAATGGCGAGTGTGACATAGAGATTGAGGAAGAAGAGGATGAAGAGGAGCTGTATGAGTTGGCCTCACTGACTAACGGAGTGACATCAGATGCCAGTAGTGAAGCTGAAGGAGGTCAGGGTGATGAACAGTCAGAAATGTCTGATTCTAATGAAAAGGATGCTGCCAGCAGCTCCCCAGAAACTACATTAGATCCCCAAAGAGCCGTAATTGAGGACATCAGGTTGGTACTTATTTACCAGCTTTATTTATCATCACTCTCTCCATTTAAATATCATAGGTTTCTTTTGTCAAATGTGGCTCATACAAAGGAAAGCTGATCTGTGTTTTCCTCTTCTGTTTCGTGTCTTTTTCTAACAGGAAAAGTGAGTTTGGTATTGGTGTAGAACTGACACCTGAAAGCCAAAAACTGATACAGACTCACCAGAACAGGCTGGGCCGCAGTTTGGAACGCCTCTCCACTGAACTCTACAGCAAGGACACACACTTTGTGTTGGAACTCATTCAGGTGGCTTCTGTTATGTTTACAGACTGTCACACACATCTTACTGCTGCCCTTTATTTTCTAAATCTTCATTATTTCTTTAATATTGAATAAAACCATACATTAGTTTGATAATGTTTTACAAACAAACTGCTAGAGACTCTGAAATATATTGTTTTAATTTGAAATATTTCTATATCTTTGACTCATTTTAACGTCTTTGTTTGCCTTTCTTCAGAATGCTGATGACAACAGTTATCCAGCAGAGGTTAGTCTTGTTCCAGCGCTCGCCTTTGTGGTGGAGAGAGACTGCATCACTATTCTCAACAATGAGACCGGCTTCCAGGAGAAGAACATCAGGGCCATCTGTGATGTGGGCAGCAGCACCAAAGGAAAACACAAATATGGATACATTGGTAAGTCTGTGGTGTAGATACCTGATCACTGTCTAAGGATTGTTTCAAATATATGGTATTAGACACATAAATATGTTCGCTCTACTCCACACAGGACAAAAGGGAATTGGCTTCAAGTCTGTGTTTAAAGTCACAGACTGTCCCGAGATTCACTCCAACGGCTTCCACCTGCGCTTCGACAAGACTTGTGGCTCAATGGGATACATCCTCCCCCACTGGACCGAAGACGAGAGGCCTTTGGACACACAGCTGAAACCTTTAAAACAGCTTAGGTTAGATGACTGAGAAATAATGGGCCTTTTTTTGTAAAAGGAAAAACTTAGGTCATATTAATAATATTAATGATGGCTTGGTTGTATTCTATCACTCAGTTGAGCTGAAAGGCACAAGGAGCTTAGGAGGAGGCAGGACAGATTGTGAATTCTCCATTTTATGACATGACCATTTGATCCACTGTAAATATCAAAGTATTGATTAATGAAACATTAAATGCATTTTTATATTTCTTATATTGTAGTATTGCTGCCAATATTTACACTGTTAACTCTGCCTGTAGCTTGTGGCCTTTTGATCATGCAACCACATCACAAGAAGGTTTGAATGAGTGGAAGAAAGAACAGAAATACCTAACAACATTTGTTCTGTTTTCAGCTGGACCACTAAGATCTGCCTCCCTTTGCGGTCTGAGAACTATCAGACCAGGAACCTGTTTCATGACGTGCACCCCTCCCTGCTGCTCTTTCTGCACCGCCTGCGCTCCATTATCATCTACAATCAGGTAGCTCTTACTCTCATACATATACAAATATACAGTCCCCTCTAAAAGGAAGGGAAGGCTAATTTGTTAGCTGTACACTAAAAACATATGGGTTAGGAAGATAGCACCTTTTGTATCAGATGAGTCCAAGCAAAACTGTGGGAACATGACGAGTGTTTCCTGTTCCCCCTTTGATTTTCAAACAATAACTAGATCTAATGACTATTCTTGGTGTTAGGCTTGGTTTTTACCTGTGAAGACTTTTGTATTTGTTAGGAGAAGGTAGGGATCTGCTCTTGATTCAAACCACACAAGCTCATCTGTGAAGCATGGTGAATGACTTGAACACCCATGGCTGCTTCTGAAACATGTAGTAAAACCTAGAAAAGCATAGCAAAAGAAGATACCAAAAATGTGGTGATGGCAATGAGTCACAGGCTTGATGTGGTTTTTGAAACAAGGAATTTGTAACCAAATATTTGTTGTATATAGTTTTACTTATCATCTAACACAAATGTTGCTACCTTCTGTGTTGTTAAACATATAGAGGTACACATAACATCAAATAAAAGTTAAAGTTCTTAACTTTTATCTGATGTCCATCTTTTGATCTTAAACCCAAAAACAAATGAGTCCTCCAGAACTTCCAGACGTGACTGTAGTAGAAGCCATTTTGCACTGACACATGATTTTGCTCTACAGGATATGTAAGATGTGAATAGATTATAAACGAGATTCTTCACTCCTAATCCTTTCTCCCCTGCTGCATCTTTCTCGTCCTGCAGAGCGAGAATCGTCTCCTGACGATGACTCGTAAAGACCTGAGTCACAACGTGCTGGAGGTGGAGCACACAGAGGGCATCGAGCGCTGGCTAGTGGTCAAAACTACACTGCAGCCCAAGAAGGTAATGCACAAGCAGCCTCAGTTTCAGACACCTTTACCACGTCTACATTTTATAACAACAAGTTGACATGTTTTTAACATTCTATTCCTCCTGGGGAATAAATAAAATTCACTCTAGATTTGCATTTCTCTGATGTGCTCCTGTGTTTGTGCCTCATAACCCTTCTGCTCCTTCCCTTCTTCTTTCCAGACTTTGTAAAAACTCACTCATTAGGCAGGGTGTTGGTTCCAGCATCAAGCAGGAATATATGACAAAAAACCACCAAGCAGATTTTAATGATCTGTCAGCCTGAAATGATGCTATAATCCCCATTACTCTCTTCTCCAGTTATCTTTCTTCTTCTCTTTCCCTCAGGCAGCTTCCTGTTACCTGGAGTTGTGTTGCACAAGATAGATATGAAGCTGACTGAGAGAAAATATGTGGAGTCTTTCTGCGCTTCAGTTTACCAGGAACCAAAGTTTGTGAGCTGGTGCATCTATATTGACATCTATCTGTTTCTCCCTCAGATCAAAGAGGATGTTGAGTCGACAGAGCTTGCCTTGGCTTTCCAGCTTGGCGGCGACAGAGCAGGAAGTGATGTTGTGTGCCAGCCTCAGAAACAGCCTGTGTTCGCCTACCTGCCCCTTCGTAGCTTTGGCTTCCGTTTCATCATCCAAGGTCAGAATGGAGATTCAGATCTCGGAGCAGTTCGTCTATAGACACAGTTTCTCTAGTCCACCCTCAGTAACTGATAGCCTTTTCTCCTCCAGGTGACTTTGACATCCCTTCCTCTCGTGAAGATGTGGACAGAGACAGCCCCTGGAACCAGTGGCTTCGATCTGAGATACCACAACTTTTCCTCCAGTCCATGGATGTTTTCACTGTAAGATGATACTGTATCTGCAGTATGAAAAATTTCAGTGGAATTTATCTTTACAATAATATGTCGTATGGTAAATTTAACGCAATGTGCATCTCCTCAGTAATTAATTATCTTTACAGCTGAGCTAAATAAAGGCAAAATGTGTAGCATCACAGTTGAATGTCTAAAACATATTAGAATAGCACTCACTAATCCTTTATCTTTTATCTAAAGACTTGTTTTCTTCTTATTCCAGAATCACCCAGAGTTCAGGGGGCTGAAGGGTCTCTGCCAGTTCATGCAGTTTATCCCCCTGCCTGATGAGGTGCTGGACTTCTTTAAGCCTGTTGCCGGGCAGATCATTCAGCTACTCAAGGGCAAAGACTTCCTGCCTACACTCAGCTCAGGTTGTTCTTCTCTCCTGCAAGTTGTGCAAGTTTAAGATTTTAAAAACCTTAAAAACATACAAACACCATAAAAACAGAAATATTTCTGGTACACTAATGCTGCGGGCTCAGCACTGCTGTACAAGAATCTGAAAACGCTGTAACTACTGTAAGTGTGTAAATGTTCCTTTTCATGCTTTATCTCCCAGATGGCAAGGTTGTGTACAAGCTGCCGTCCCAAGTGGCTGTCTGTCAGGACGCTGTGATCCGCGACGTGATTGGCGGAGACGAGCTTGAAAGGCATCTGTCCCTGTTTTATCTCCACCCGGGTTTGAGCCCTGCCCCACCCACCTCCCTGCTCACACACCTGGGAGTCCGATACCTGCGGGGATCAGATGTTACCACAGTAACCACAGCCATGGCAAAGGAGCTGATGAAAGTGAAAGGCATCCATTCAGGTGTGTGCACCAGAGTGTCTGCGAGACAGCGATGCGAGAAGGAGTTTGATTGATAATCCACAGCATGTACCTGAATGCAGGGTATCTGATATATACAGCTCAGATGCACATCAACTGTGTTCACTGCAAACACACACCAGCTTTTTTTGAATGTATAAAAAGCTGATCTGGTACTATTTAAAAGAAAAGACATTTTCGATGTGTGTATGATGCTTTTTGGACGATGGTCATGGTAGAGACAGAGTTAGTGTTATATCAAAGTAAACAGATTTCTGTGAGCACAGTAACTTGGGAATAATTAATGATAGAAATCTATATTGCTTTGTTTGTAATAATGATAGCTCATATACTGTATGTGGTTGGATTTTCAACCTAAATAAACAGCTTATTATAAAAAAAATACTTATGCAATATAAGAAGAGAATATAAGAAGAGAAGTATAGTAATGTTGAAATATTAGCTAATTAGTGCAGTGCTGTGATTAGCTCATTATTGGCTAATTACAGCACGGATTTGAAAAGTGTAAAACATGATGACTCCTATTTTTCTGTTTCTCAGTTAGATTTTTATTGAGTTTCACAAAGGCATAAACAAACTGGCTCATGTTTTTAATGAATAATATTTAACATTATTAATGTTTTTAAGTAAATCAGTTAGTTGTGTTTGATAAGCAGCAGAATTCCCAGTGAAATCTAGTAAATGGATGTTAATTAGGGATTGTTTTGTTGAACTGCTCTTTTCAGCGTAAAGAATGACCTATGATGTTTACTGGTACTCATGAGTTTTATAATTGCGTGAACCTAAACTTAACTGTTTGTAACTAGAAAGTGAACACTCACTGTGCTCCTGTTTAGTAGGAATATTTGAAACGTGGCCGATTTCTACCACTTCTATATAAATTCCTTTACAGTAGTTCTGGACACTGTCACTATGTGTGTCTTGTAGATGATGGTCTACACCAGCTGGCCCGTTTACTCGTGTGCAACTTCCGGGCTCTGGAGCATGGTTACGGAGAGGCAGACTCCATCCTGCAGACACTCAGGGATCTACCCATAATCCCGCTGGCTGATGGGCGTGTGGTGGCACTTAATGGTGAGGGAGTGTTCTTTCCAATGGAAGAAGTGAAGACCAAGAAGAAGAAAACTCAAGCTCAGACCGGTAATTCTACAACATCAGCATACACATATATTAAAACTATATTTGATTGAATACAGTACAAATACAAGAGAAGTTAAAACTTATGATTTTTTTGAAAAAAGTGACAGGAAGGACAGAATTGGAAATGAGTACATCAGAGGGACAACTCATGTTGAGCAGTTTGAAGACTAAGTTAGAGAGGCAAGGTTGAGATGGTTTGGGCATGTGCAGAGGAGGGATAGTGGATATACTGGACAAAGGATGTTTAGTATAGAGCTGCCAGGCAGGACGAAAAGAAGAGGTTCATGGATGAAGTGAAGGAGGACATGCAGACAGTTGGTGCGACAGAGCAGGATGCTAGGGATAGGGTGAGATGGAGGCAGATGATCCCCTGCGGTGACCCCTGAAGGGAGCAGCTGAAAGAAGAAGAAGAAATTTATCATATTGCATTTATTAACGTTTTTATTTTACACAGCTTCCCAACTTTTTTGCAAATGGAGTTGACAATATTTCAATAGTCATTTGACCTACTTTATGTGAGGTGAGGGTGTAAGTAGACTTGCAAGTGTAAGTGTGAAAGCAAAACTTTGGTGTATTAAAAATGAGGATACAGTTTTGTAGCTTAGGTTCTTCCACTAAACGAATACACAGGAACACTGTGACATTGCTTAAAATAGATGTAGTATTCAGGGGCATGTAGAATTTAAGAACCAGGCGGCGGCGTGTGTATATTTTCTGCCTTTCTGTGCAGATAATTGTTAACCAGCACTTTTGTAAGAATGAATAGATGTGCATATGGCTCCTGATTGCACAGTGCTAAATCAGCCAGGACAACAACAAGCCGGTACAGCAGATCCATAGAGAAAAGCAGTCAGGATGTAGGGCAGTACAGTTTCACAGGTTCCCAGTTTCCAAAAATGTGAGGCTGATGTAGAAAAATAAAAACAGATAAATATGTATGACCTCAGCAATGGTGAGAAGTGCTCATGTAACACTCTCCATCTGTGCTCATAATGCTCAGCTGTGCAGCAGCAGAAAAAGCTGAAAATAATGATGGTACTTCACAAGATAAATAAAAACAGCCCTTTGAATTGTGTGGTACATTTGATCAACACGCTCAGGTAAACAGGCGGTAAAAACAGGCTGTAGGACAAATTTAATACTTCCTTGAGTAGTTATAGAAACACACACATCAAAAGCTGTGTCTGCTCTTTTAGAAGTCAGCACATTCCCAGACACCGAGGGCAGGGAGGTAGGTGTATGGCAAACTTGACCTCTCTCTAAGAATAAGCAGCCGTTCCGCCTCCGCTCGCGTCGCAACACGTGACACACAAAAAGCGGGGGAGCGTCATTGCGTTCAGGACAAGCACCCAAAGCAGAGATTTAGAAGCATTAATAATTGATTTTCACGCTCTGATGTAAGCTTCCTGCCACTGCAGTGTGCTGGCTTTAATAATCATGTTGTCTAAGTGGTTTGATGTCTTTATAAGTGTTCACACTCTTTGGAAACAGAGTATATTAATCACTCTGAGGTCAGTGCTTCACATGAATGATCAGATGAGACAAAGTAGTACACTAGCAGTCAAAAGTCTGGACACAAGTGTTTTCTTTCTTTATTACTTTCAACATTGTACATTAATGCTGAAGACATGCAAACTATGAAAGAACATGGATGGAATTGTGTGGTCAACAAAAAAATGAGTTAAATGACCCGGAATATGTTTTATATTTTTGATTCATTAAAGTAGCCACCTTTCGCTTTGATGACAGCTTTGCACACACTTGGCGTTCTCTCAGTCAGCGTCATGAGGTAGTCCAACAATATTGAAGGTGTTTCCAGAGGTGTTGAGTACCCTAACAGACCGAACCCTGACTCAAGTGGCGGTGCTTTAGATACACTTTAGAATAATTTCTTGCACACAGTAAAGACTGTGGATGTTGCCCCCATCACTTCCACTGAAAAGGCTTTGTTGTTTTTGGCCAGTTTTTGTACAGATTACAGCATGAAAAAACAGTTTCAGATTTCTTATCAGCACTTGACTGCTGTTTTAAGACACATTTGAAAAATCATGAACTTGTCCTTTAATATTACTTTTATTAAAAGCCAGTAAACTAAAGGACTAATTGTTTTAGCACCAAATAAATCAGGTTGACATGTTCTTAAGTAACCAGATTAGTTAGCTTTCTGCAGTAGTCAGATATTTTGTTTCATTACTTATAATTAATTAATAATTACATTCACAGTGTATAGCTGCAGCAAGACAGCAGAGCTATATATTGTGTGTGTCCACAGTTGTCACTGTGTATCACTGTGACAGCAACAACATAATGTGTCCTCGTCTCTGAAAGTCAGAATGAAGTGATATCAAAGTTACAGGAAGCGAGAAGTTCACACACATTTTCTGTTGAGGCAGCATGTAAACTTTACTTTTAGGATGAAAAACATGACTCAACTTCCTGTCATAAGTATATGTGACACTGAAAACAGAAAAAGAACAAAGAATTGTGAAAGTTGAGAGGAAATAGTATTTGTGCGAATGAAGCCTGGACTCCGGCTCGCTTTCAGGTCAGTGGGTGTAGCTTGAGCCAGGCTTCTGAAAGTGAAGCCAGTGTGTAGTGCGAACCTCAAGATCTACTTAGAGGTGAAAGTCAAGTGAACAGAGATGTGTGCGATCGCTTCAGAGAGACAGCTGAGTTAAACATGGTGTTCTTCTGAAATATTGAGCAGCACAAGGATCAGTGGGGAAATGTTCTTTTAGATGGCAGTCTCAGAAAATAGAAAAGTAGGTCGCTGGATGTTTTCATTCACACACATTTAATTGTGTGTTTATATGTTATAATGTGTAAAATCATACATTTATTTGCATGGTACATTTCCCAGGAAGCAACTAAGGGACAATTAATGAAAGAAAGAAATTCAGACTAATAAGTAGTTGTATAATTTTTGAATCCAGGCCAAAATGAGTTCACTTCAGTACATCAGTACTGAATGTTTTCTACAGCAGCAGTCTTCTGCTTCTCTTAGCATGTGTTGCAAAATATTCTCTTGAGGGGGTGTAAATTAGGAAATGAACTGGAAGAGCACTTTTTAGGCTCATTAAAAGACTTGTAAACTCAGTAAAGACACTAAAATGTTCACCCAGAACATTTTAATGTCAAAAAGTGTCCATGGTCATTTTGTTGCTTTAGTTCATAAATCAGCTTTCCTCTAATCCACTGTCTCTTCACAGGTCCTCTGTCAGCACTATACAAGGATGTGAATGTAGTTCACCCCTCTCTGCTGAGTTGTGTGGAGCCTCTGGAAAGTCAGCAGGTTCGAGAGCTGCTGAGGAGACTTGGAGTTCATGAGCTGGAGCCTCAAGAGCTGCTGGAGCAGCACATCTACCCATCAATAAGGAACAACAAATGGAAGGTAATATACTGTATTTACTGCATGAGCTAGTTTGTGACTGACATTACATTGTGTTATTTTTAAAAACGTTTTATCTATTGTATTTGGCTTAAATGTCTTGTTCTCCTTTTTCCCATCATCCTTTCTCACTGATCACACCATCAGTCAAAACCCGAGGCAGTGGTGGTGAGTTACTTGGTTTTCATCAAGCAGCATTCCTCCTCCAGCCAGGAGTACTCAGACACTGCAGTGCCCGTTCTCACCAGCAGGGGTCTGATGTGCCCAGGGCTGGACAGGGTGCACTTCTCCGAAGAGTACGGCAACATCGACCTGGCAAAGAAACTGCCAGGTAAATAGGCCCACAGCTTTTGATACTGACACACAAACACAAACATGCAAACACAAAGACAATACACTTCTCTAGCTATTGTTCAGTGTCCATGTTGGCCTCTTAAAGCCAGCTCAGATACCCAAAGCTTGTTTCTTATTCTTCCTCTTACAGCTTTTTCTGGGGACATGTCAGCTGTGTCTTTGTGTGTGTGTGTGTGTGTGTGTGTGTGTGTGTGTATTTTCCTTTTGTGAGCAAAATGGTTTGTGATTATATTTGGGTTTACTTTACAGCTGTTATGGTTAAGGAAAGCATGAAATGCCTCTGAGTATTGAACAAAGGAGTGTGTGCTTCTGTGTGTGTTACATAAGTGTTAGTGGAGTGGACAACAAGCCATGGAAAGTGGATCAGAACAGTTGGCCTGCACTTTGAAAAACAATTCACAAACTCCTGTTTTCTTTACTTTGTCTCTGCTCTGATACACATTTAAAAACATTGCAGAGCATTTTTAAACAGAAGTTCAAACACTCCCAGTACACATTTTAGTTTCAGAAGTTGCTACCTTCATCAAATATACTTTGTATAAGTACTACAGTTACTGCCAAACAGCAAGACACTGCAGATGTGGTCCACTTCATTTTCTATCTAAAAAATAGTATTACATAATAATAGTAGTGTTAATAGTATTACAGGGGCGTAACGATACTCTAAATCTATGCAATCTCTGTACTGTCCCTGAACATAGCGCCAGGAACAAAAGCAAATGATAGATTTTCTTACAACTAGGAATATCAGATTTCCAAGATATTGTTATCACGTTGCGGGCATAAGGCAGCCACTATTACAGTTTTTGCCCTTTGCTTGAACACATTTTGCAAAACTTCGCTCATTGTGGCAAAACTCTAAACACAAGTAAACATGACACAACACTGGG
>JAUBNQ010000011.1:3247571-3265938 GCA_032353495.1 Ctenopoma kingsleyae | reverse complement strand
ACCCTGAGATTTCATTTTTGAACGAAGTGTCTTATGTATGAAATAGAGTGTAGTATGCAGGACCATGTGTGTTGCATGAAGGAGTAAGTGTGTTGCATAATTGCAACTAGAGTGCACAGCAGCGCTTTTGTTTAAGGTATGGGTACATGTGTTTGAGGTATGGTAACAAAAGCTTCAAGTTGTGTTACTTTAGTCTGAGCATGGGTTTATAGTGTTCAAGCAACGGGCAAAAACTGTAATATGCAGGAGACTCCGCTGCGAGACGGGGTCAAGGGTAATAGGGTAATAGGGTAATAGGGTATGGCAGCTACTGGTTCCTGTTTTCATTATTGATACATTTTTTGTCTTTTGAACATGTCACTTCCTATTCAACCTGAAGATACTATAATATAAAATATTCACAGAAAAGAAGCTGGAGCCTATTATGCATTCCCATATTTGTTTAAAATATTATTTAAACTATTCAAAGATTTGCTTAATAGTATTTATTTGCCTAATTTTGTTTTCCCAACAGCGCTCCCCACTGCTTTAGGCTTTGCTTCTTTCGTTGCCAGAAACTCAAGAGAGTTTGGTTCTATTTGCTTTGGAAAAGTATTAGTCCACCATATGGCCATAAAGTAGTATAAGCCACAGGCTATAAATCTCCCACATTCCCTGTGAAATTTGATTGATTACACTAGTGTTTCATCTGGCTTGAATGTCTGATCTCCGTTACTGTCCTCCAGATTCCTTATACAGCATTTCTGTGTTGTTCCTCCACCTGTAAACACTTACCCTGCTGCGTGTCTACTTTCCCTCCACCAGGCTATGATTGGATCTTGCTGAGTCCCTGCTACGTGCAGACAGACGGTGATGTAGCAGGTTGGAGAGAGCTGTTCAGCAGGCTGGGCGTCAGAGATGGTCTCATCATCCGCAAAGAGAAACAAACTCTCACTGCTAAAGACCTGGTGAGAGGGACATCTTTTAACTGTTACTATTTAGAAATCACACTCAACTCACACACATGATGAAAAGGCTGTGGATGTGTTGTGTAAGGACACAATATTTACTGGTTGCATGGACACCAGAGGCAGACCAGAATCTTCTTCTGTGTTAGAATCTAACTGTGACTCATTGTCATGAATAAGGTAGTGATTAAAGGATGAAGATACTAATGATTATGAGTCACACCAGGACTAGAGAGATGAATAGCTGCTTTGAGGATGAGCAATAAAAGCAGGTGGCTGAAGGGACGTGTCACAGACAAAGCAGAGGCTGTGCAGGTCAGACATTCCAGATGCCTGTTTTAGCCTCGACCACAGCTACAAGGGATAGAATGTGGATTTGTTGTGACACTATCAGTCATTGTGCGACTTATGCTGCCTTCACGCAATGTGAGAAACATGGTGGTTAGAGAAAAAGAACAGTTATATCACATTAGTCACAAGAAGTTACCAGCTGGATTTCTTATTTATGGTTAACATTGTTTTTGGTCTTCTCTTCTCCATAATACCTGTCAGATCTTAAGAGGCCTAATCACTTGTCTATATAGAAGGTGCAGCGTTCTATATAGACAACTGTCTTGAGCTGAAGCTCTCGTGTGCTGTGTTTAGGAACAGTACAAACTGTAGGTCATCTGTGTTTCAAAAGCCACGAACCCCCCAAAAAATAAAACAAAACAAAAACCTAGATAGAAATCAAACTCTGGGTTTGGAGAATCAAATATGAGATTGAAAAAAAAGATTTAAAAAATTTACTTTGTATGTCATAATTTAGCTTCTCATCATTGTTCGTATTATCACATAACATGACAGGATATTTCTGTTTTTATAACGTTTAAAGCTTCCCTGGGAGTTTTAGACCATGTAGCACTGTTAATCAGTTTTTCAGTCCGTTGCACTATTCCACTTATCCATGACTGGAGCTAACACATCAGTCAGTAAATGTGGATGTAAGCTGTGCTGGATTTAAGTTGCTTTAAAATGTATTTGTTTGGAGTCAAGGATACACAAAATTCAGGGAATTGATAAGGTGTCATAAGGTAGTCAGACATTTTTGGTTCTCGTTAGGACTGTAGCAGCACCAAACAGGCACAGCATGAACACAACTTGCTTTGTCAATCTGTGTCTGTATCTTTATTCTTATTCTTTTCTCCCTTCCTCCTCCTCCCAGGCCTCCAGCCCCTGGTCAGTAGAAAGTGTGATGTGGCACCAAAACCCTGAAGAGGATTGCGTGATTGATGACTACCCTTGTGAAGAGTTTCATGCCCTGGCCACAGCCCAGCTGCCTCACTCCCTCCTCCTGCAGCAGAGAGTGGCCTTGCTGGAACTACTGGCGGCCAACTGGGACACAGGGTAACACACGCACCCGTTGTCACAACCTCACTTACATATTCTCTTTCTGTGTCACGTTCTGTCCAGTGAATATTCTCCTGTGAATAAGCAGGTTTCTTCATTGGCTGTCTGCTACATTTAGGAACCTTAATGGCTAGAGATAATGGCTAGGTTAATGGATTTGAGGTTAGTCCGGGTCACATATTAATTCCCATCATTCTGCTAGAGCCATTAAGCGATTACTGGGATAAAAACGGGGACATTGTTTGACACTTAAATGTTATTTTGTCCCTGAGAGAAAAGCTTTGACATGCCAGCCTTTTGTTCAGGTTAACAGTGCCAGGGAGATCAGTCTGGGGATTAAGCTTCTGGATTTAGTTGCTCTTAGTTCTGCCCTATCTCATGTGTTACTGTTCTAGATGTGAGTAGAGAACAGCAGTTCAGGTAAGTCATACAAACTCATAAAACTGGTAAATATCACAGAGAGTAAACTGCTTCGGCCATGCACAATTCCAATATCTAGTCTTAAGCACAGGGTAGTAGAAGGGTTACAGCCTACCCCAGCATTCATTAGACAAAAGGCAAGTCACACAGGGGGAGAAAATGTCAGTTTGACACAAGTTTTTCTCTTTGGAGCGTAGATCAAGATTTCACAGTGCATTTAATCATTAAGCATGTACAGTGCTGCTGAGCGCTGTGTATTCTGAAGCAGAATGTAGGTCACACAGTTCTCCCCCGTAGCTGAGTCGTCATAAGTGACATCAAAATGACTGAGCTGCAGCGTTGTCACGATTGGGTTTCTAAAGTTGTGACTGTGTCTTCTGTTACTTCCTACTGTAGAGATTGTTTATAACCTCCTCAAACCACAATTAACTACAATCTTTCTCATTTTCCCAGACATCACTACTCCCAGTACCTCACTGCACAGGTGACTGACAGTGATGGACGACCAATCAAAAGCACCAAGTCCTCCTTCTATCACTTCTTGTGTCGTCTTGAATGGGTGCCAGCCTATCGCCAGCTGGAGGGTGGAAAGCAAGAGAGAAAGTACCTCTGTCCAAACTCAGTCTATCTGAACTTACCTGAGATCAGCGACCTGCTGGGGACACATGTGGATTACGTGGATATAGACCCCAGCGAGTTCAGTAGAGCTCTAGGTACAAATGCATCTACTGTAGTGGTGATCTCTGTTGTACACAGTTACTGGTCATCCTGTAATTGCTGCAAATTATTTTGAGCCAGGTACATAAAAGCATTTGTCTTTCCCTTCTTTTAGGAATGAGACAAACCATCTCAGTGGAAGCTCTGATTAAATACCTGAAGGAGTGGTGTGTCAAACCAGAAGCAGATGGCCAGGAGCAGAGACTACCTAGAGACGAGTCAGAGGGCGCTAATTTCACTTCCACAGTTCAGCACATTCACAACATCTACAACTATCTGCATACAAACTGTCCCCAGAGCAGCCTGAAGGAGCTGTTCCAGCATACGCCTGCTGTATTCATAGAATATAACAGGTATGTCACCAGCTCTACGGTATCAGCATTCTTGTTCAGCTTAATGTCAAAATGTGAACACTGAAGCCACATGTTAAATATCGCTTCCCCAGGCGAAATGACTGGTGTTCCGGATGCTTCTACCACCTGAAAGAGGTGTGCTGGAGTGACCCAACAACAATGTTCCAGCGTTACAGACAGCTGACGCATGCACCAGACAGCTCCATCCAGGAGCCCAAAGTCCTGGCTCCCTTCTACAGCCCACTGGAAGGGATGAGAGAATTTTTCACCAGAGTAAGCAGCTCTGTTACAGTTCTTTTAATGTTAGCTCAAGTAATTCCACTACATGTATAAAATGTTTGTTGTTGTTTGGATTTTCAGACATACAAAGCTGTTTCATTGACTTTCCACTGAGCCGTATTCACCTTAGTTACTGTTGCTATGCCGGTTAACCTTTCATTCTCACACAGCATGTAGGCAGTTTATAATGATAACAATCACCACTCTGATGTCCTAGTTATTTTGTAATTCCTAGATATCTAATAAATCCAACATTTCCTCTATGAGTTGGTTTCAGAAATTTGGTAAGAGAGAAAGATGGTGGACTACCGACCTCAACAGGAAGTAGCTGATATAAGTAGCGGAAAGTTGATAATCTTCACAGAAAATGGACCTGAAAATAAAGATTATTACATTTAGGCAATAAGGTCAAGTGGTTAAGGTTAGGGAAAGCCATTAGTCAATAATGACCCAGAAGCATTACAAAAAGACAACGTTACGGAGAAGGTTGACGACTTGTTTGACATTTTTCATCCCAAGGCAATATTTGTAGCTTCTAGAAGTTGAGGTGAAAAATGTATATGTATAGGTGACTGTAAGTTATTTTACACCATTACTAATATGCATTATAGATGAATCTATGATTATATTTCTTATGTGCAGCTGCTGAATGTGGAGCTCAGCCCCAATATGAAGCAGTATGTTGGTTTGCTGGAACTGATCTGTTCATCGTCCTCCATACCAACTGCTGAAGTGCTACAGGATGTGTCAGTGCTCTATGCCAGGCTTGGTAAGAACATTGAGATTGCCAGTCTTTTGTTTCACAGGGTTTCTCGCATTCAGTGACTCACACATTTCTTTACTCTTTATGTCCTATCTGTTTGCAGAGCATTATCTTTCTGCTCAACAGCTGTTATGCTTGCCTGTGCATACATCCTGCCTCTGTTCAACAGCATTAAAAATAATAATATAGTATAATGTAATATAATATAATGTTCTGTCTAACAGCTAAAAAGTGCAAGACTGAAGTATCTGGAGACCAGGAAAACTTCCCTCAGTTGAAACTCAATTCCGCTTACTGCTCCACCCTGAAAGGTGAGTGTAGCATACACATTCATGTAGGAAACACAATCTGCCCTTCATTACGTCTTCATGTGTCTGTCTGACTTCCTGTTGTCCTGACTATTTACTGCTGCAAACAACCATCATCTTCCACCACCCGCCGCCAGTGCAGCACGTGCTATGAAAGCAGCTGGTAACAATTTGTTACTGCAGTGTGGAATTACTTCACACTGGAGACTGAAAGCAGTCACACACTGTAGGCAACTGTACATTCTGCAGTACAAGTGCTTGGAGAATTAACACTAGCAGAGGTAACTACAATACTAATGTAATCAGGGACTGGAAGAGATCTCCCCTCCTGGCAGTACACTTTTGTCTTTAGTGTATGCTAATGAAAGACCAGCCTCTTGACGCAAAGAAATGTGAAAATAAGGTCCTCTCTTCAGAAAATCAGTGAACTGTACATCCTAGTAATTGTACGAGATAATGTACTCTATTTTAAAAGTGGCATTCAACAAGGCTTGAAGACTGAATTCCCAGCAGACAGAGATTGCATAATCCAGACATTATCAAACTATAAAGCATGCCTCTCCAGGGAGGGCACGGGACAGTGAAAGGAGGGGCACAGAGAGCAACATGAAGCAAAACCCTGTATGAGGTTAAAGGGACAGGTGCCTGGTATTCTAATAATACCAGGAAGTTACTTCATAATTAATGCAGTTTGATTTGCAACAACAAGGTCAAGTGGGCCAAAATCTGAGCACCTAGACATGATACACATTACCTCTGATGTGCATTGCAGTTACATCCATCAGTCATCTTGATATTTCCAATTTGCCAAAATATAAAGAAATAAGCTTGAACAAAAAAAAAAAAGGGGGGGGGCACAGTACACATACAGTGATCAACATCATCCTTTTACCTTGGATTCAGGTATGGTGTCTGATAAGAGGGTCTTCCCCACCAAGGACAACAGCTGGGTGAGTCTGGCCCGTAAACCCATGATTGCTGACAGCAGGGAGCTGGAGAAGATCTTTAAAACTCACAAGCAGGTGTGTCTGCTCAACCTGCCACCAGCAGAGAAGAAGGCTGCTACCAGGAGCAAGGCTGGGAACTTTGGTATGCTGCTATTTTTTTCTAAATCTCGTTACACCTAGTGGACGGAGCTACACAACTATGGGTAGAATTGAGATTCTGACTGTTGTTTTATTTACTTTCCAGGTCATCCAGTCCCAGGAGAACGAGCTAACACTGTACCTACCTTCAACGAAGAAGACAGATCATTGTTTCTGGAGATCTGTGGTATCCGTCAGCTGTCCGACTGTGTCAAGACTGAGGCTCAGACTGAGAACCTGAGGCCCTGTCCACCCATGCAGGCCATGGTGCGCTCACTAGTCCCCTACATCCAGAGGTTCCTCTACCACCATGAAGAGTTGGCTGATGTCTACGCAGAGCTGATTGACAACAACATAGGGGAGAGAATCAAGCGGCTTTACTTTGGACAGGTAAGAACTCCTACTGGAGCTGGTTTAGAACAAATGTTTGGAAGCTGCAGGTCTTTCCTTATTCAGATAATTTGCTAATGACATAGGAGAAAGTAGAATTTGGGAAGATAAACACATTTACCTCATTTGTCAATTAGCCCTTTTCAACCTCAGAAAATTTTCTTTAGCTATTTACCTTTTCATTCTTTGCCTCTGTTGTCTCTAATTTAAAAAAAAAAATACAAGTCTAAGATTAATTTACAGTCTTCTGCAAATAAATTAGAAATGTTCTTAGAGTAACTCAGAATAGTCAGGATATAGTTGGAATATTCCTAAATTTTTGTGAAATGAAAGAGCAGCAAACCAGGTGAGGCTTTGTCATGTTGTAAATGAGCAGTCCTTTAGGATATGTGGGTAAAAAATAATAATAACATCTATCCCTGAACCCTGGGAAACTGTGCTCAAGTCGTTAGTCCCCCCCTCCTCTGTGGCTGTGTGGTGTGGTAGCCAGCTGGACTAAAACTAACTTCAATTAAAAACTGTGTTAAAAGCAATGAGTAATTTTTCTTTTAACATCTCACAGAAGCTAATGGAGTGCTGGTAATAATCTGTGTGGATTTATTGAATCATGAAGAAATGAGATTTTTCACATCTATGAGTTTTTCTTTTTGTTTTGCACTTAGTTGTTGATGTCTAGATTGTAAATAATTCTAAATTGTTCAGATGAGTTTGATTTTTACGATGCTGATTTAGTGCCATTAAACAATAAGAACAGTTTGAGATAAGACTTAGATCCTTCCATAAATTAAGCACCAATACCGTGAGATCCACACATATTAGTTTCTTGTGAAGGTTTTTGTCATAATTTACCAAAAGTACAGTCTGAACAGTCTGAATAATAAACAATAAAGTCAGAATATTGCAGCATATTCCAAGTCAAAATATTCAGGGAATAAATTCATAAAATACATGTATAAACAAATCCAAATAATTAAAATAAAAGACACTAAAATGAACAAATTCCTGAGTAGACTTTGTGTGTAATTAGCTGTTGATTGATTTAGGAGCTCATTACACAGCACCTAGGATTACTGTTTATGTGAAGTTTGCAAATAAAGCAAAGCTCAGTAGGTGTAGTTCAGTTGTGGATACTGTATATCTCACATCACCAGGCTCAAACAATAAACAATAATGTGATATTTCTGCTCTCTGCTCCCTAGTAAAAGTATATACTCCCTGTCTTGTTGCTTCCAGGTGGGTAAGCTGTACATTCGCTACCAGCTGGATGTCACTGACAGCGATGAAGCTGTGGTGGAGTTGCAGGATGTCATCTGTCTGCTGAAGGACGAGAAGGAGCTGTACATCCAGAAAGACCATCTCTCAGCCAAGCTGGACATCTGCAGGTGTGTGTGTGTGTGATGTGTGTCACTTCTGTTGAGAAACGGAACATCTTTGAAGTATAATAGATTATTTACACTACAATAATAAACACTAACACTGTTACTGATCAGGGCTAGGTGTTGTGTGTTGCTATAGAAACAGGATGAGTCTAATAAGACTGTACAGTAATATGAAGTGAAGTTTCCTGCATGTCCCATGTTACCATACAACAAACAGATAATAACCAAGAATAAGGAAATGTCTTGAAGTTGTCACTGGTCATCAGGAAAGTAAAAGTTGGATTGGTGCTTTCAGACATTTTAAAGCTGAAACGAAGGAATCAGTGTGATAAAATCACATTGACGCTCACTCCTGTTTTTATTCGTATCTCGGGTTGTATATATTATCCTGCAATACCCTGTAATCCTGTGTCTCTGTGTGTTCTTCAGGGAGCTGGTGAAACTCTTCTGCACCGAGAGCGGCCACAAGAAAGAGCTGATGCATTTCCTGAGTGGCCTGATAACCTCACTCAACGTAAGTCGAGTTGAATATGGTCACAACCTCTCGTCTCAGATCGATCGCTACTCCATATCCAGTCACACGGGTCCTTGCTCACTCGTTGTTTTTCATTTCGTTCGCTTTCCTTCGCACACACACGCCACCACAGAGCTGACTGTAGCTGGAGTTAATAAGCTGTGTCCCCGGAGGGCGTCACGTTTGCATTACATGGCAACTTGCTCTCATCTCTGTAGAGCTGTAAAGTCAAAGCTCACATCAGGCGTCAACTTTGATCCTCCCTGCTGAATATCCTGTGTTTCCTGTGTGCAGCAGAATTAGACCATAATCAATGGTGAAATCTGCAGAGTGACATTTTGATTTAAGCTCCTCGTCTGGATGTGTAAAAGCCAATGAAGTGAAATTTGTGACTGTTTGCTTAACGGTTTTAATGATGCGATTCAGTAGTCAGTTTAATACACTGGAGTCAGACAGATGCAGATATGAGAGGCTTTGGGCAAAAAGTGTTCAGATCTTTCTCCCAATTTCTTGTATCCGCTTATGACTTTAACTTTTATATTATTCCAGAGAATTGATTCAGCAACCGGCAGTACATGTTAATTAGGTCATCAACATTTTAACAAGATCGCCACTGCTGGCAGGACAATCTGAAAGGAGAAGCCCAAAATCTATTGCTGAGATGACTGAGAATCTTCCCCAACACAATCTACTTCGCACATTTAAAATGGATCAGTCCATTCTGTGTTAATCCTCAATGACTGTAATGTAATTCTCTGTTGGAAAACCAGAAAAGAGGAGAGAAAAACTCTTCCAGTTTGAATAAAATGTTTAATGAAATTCTGCTATTCTTGGAAAACATGAACATATAAAACAACTGTAATGCCCTGCATCAAGATTAAGCCTCAGCTGTGCCGTTTTTTTTCATCCCACTCATTAACTGTGTTTGTGTGCAGGATGCAGTAGCTCTGAAGAGATATTTGCACAAAGAGGACATCAAAGAGCTGCCCAAGGAGGAGGAGCAGTGGGAGGTGCCAGAGCCCCCCAAACCAGAGATCAACCTGGAGAGAGGTACAGAGGACACACACACAAAGTTACCAAACACTATACGTCACAGCATTGTCAGGGAAAAATCCACTGATTTAACACGTCAAAGTCTACTCACAGGTCAGGTCAGGTTTATTTGCAGAACACTTGTCATGTACAATAGTAATTGCAAGGTGCTTCACATCAGCATAAAAGCAAACTGATCAATATTATGAAGTCAAAATAATATTACCTGATGTCAAAGGTGAACATTTGCTGATTGGGCGTTAAAATCTGCACCACAATGACACAATGTGAAGCAGTATTATTCTAGAGAGCAGCTCCCTCTGAAGACCTGCATCTTATCCTGGGTACAGCTGGAACATGATTATGAGAGGACCATTACTTTTAAGGCAAGAGTGTGTATTTTTAAAAGACAAAATAACACATTCTTCCTTTTAGAAAGAACAAGATGATTTAGCAATGACTAAGCAACAAAACACACTCCTGCACAATTCAGTATTCTAAGAGCCGTTGCTGCAGCCTCATTTCGTTTGGTGTGACCAGTAGCTCTCGGTGGCTAATGTTAGCAAAATGACATGATAGAGATGTTGCTGTGTAAGTGACATCAGTCAGTCAATACGCTCGCTCTGTGACTCTTCTCT
This sequence comes from Ctenopoma kingsleyae, assembly GCA_032353495.1. Classification (NCBI taxonomy): domain Eukaryota; kingdom Metazoa; phylum Chordata; class Actinopteri; order Anabantiformes; family Anabantidae; genus Ctenopoma; species Ctenopoma kingsleyae. The sequence goes on along the minus strand of JAUBNQ010000011.1, from coordinate 3,255,724 downwards.
ACCTGCACCACTGTTGAACTGTATTTAAGCAGCAGTTTTAGGACATAGCTGAGACTGAGAATCATCAGCTGGGTGCAGTAGTTTTTAAGAAAATATTACTTAAATGCTGTGTGTTTGTGTGTGTGTGTGTGTGTGTGTGTGTGTGTGTGTATGAGCAGGTCACCCAGACCAACACCGTGTCTCACTGAGGTGTTTTTTATATTAGTTTTTGGACAATAATGGAGCTCAACACAGATGAATACACAGACACAGACAATAGTTGTTCGTAGGAATCTGTTCAGAGGAGATGTGTTTGTCAGTACTGTGTGTATCTACAGACTCTGAAGGATGAGGAATGTGAACCCACATACTCTCTAGCACACTAAATCTACAGCTAGTTCCCAAGAAAACATAGGCATTGTCCATACTATTGTTAACCTGTACACAGTGTTAGGAAAATACTGATGTGTAGCTCAGTATTAATGTGTGAATGGATCCCAGTTTGATGCAGAACATCATGAAGCTGCAGGATGAAATGAATTCTAACATCACAGTGTAGTTTCTTCTGTGTTGTGACAGCTTACTTCTGCAGTTTCTGCAATCCTCTCTGTGACACTTGCCCCAATTTCCATTACCATTTCATAAAATTCAAATTGTTTTTCTTCTCAGCCTCAGCCCTGCACCAGCACACTCCTTCTGCACACACACACACACACACACACATATATACATATACAGAAATATAACTGTGTGTTTCTCACATATGCTAATTCTGGTTTGTTCACGGGTGTGTGTTGCGACATAAAAGAGCAGCTGTTGCCAGGGCTCAAAGAGCGAGAGGAGCAGATCCCTCATTGCAGCAACGAGTACACACACACTTGCTCTCGCATATTTACATACACACACATATACAATGATTAATATGATCAAAAGGCTTTTTCGTTACAAAATCTGTTTTCATGGTATAACAACGCTGAAACAGGCTATTAAATGATTGGCAGCCTTTTTCCTTCTTTCAACTCTTGAAAATGTTTTACTCTAGTGTTGTCAAGGAGTTACTCCTCCACCAGCTCCCTAGAGGAGCCATCTTGCCCAGCACAGGCGGATGGAGAACAGACGCTGGCTTGCTGGCCTCCTCGAGCATCTATAATGAATACAGGAGGCAGTCGAGCAGGTATGTTAAGAAACTGGCGTTTCAGCTTGGTAATTTCCCTACAATGAATAGAAAAAACAAAATACTTTTTGTTACTTTTTGCAATTTCTATATGTCAGCAGGCCAGCCCATGGGGGGCGTAGTTGAAGCTGTCATGAAGATGTGGCCACCTCCTGCTGCTCCCAAAGACAAAAACCCAGAGAAAGACGTTACCCCCAAAGGAGGCAGCCATTTCTTCTCTCAGGGTCCCAGCAGTTATGAAGGAAACCAGCCACTCAGCAGCACCAGCAGCAAACCTGCAGAACCCCCTCTCCCTCAGAAAGACCTCAGCCAACCGGGGCCGCCTAACCCTGCTGCTCTGACCACCACCCTCAACACCACCTCACTACCTCCAGGTTAAATGTTTAAAAAACGTCTGTCTCTTACTATTTTCTAGTTCTTAAGAAATCCTTGCAGCAGTGTTTTGTACAAGTTGACAAGCCCTTCAATTAATTTCTGGGGCAGGCTACTGAATAAGGCAAGTGTATATGTCTGTAAACCTAGATATAAATAAGGGTTATTGCATCCTGAAATGGGTTATGAATTCCCCTACAAGCTATATGCTCAGAGACAGTTTTGTCTGTATGTAACACATGAACCTTACTTTCCATCCAGGACAGATCTGGTCAGATAGAACTAAGTATCATCAGCAAATCAGTGAAAACGTGGTGATTTGAATTACAGACCAGATAAAATGACATCAAATTTAAAATCTGTGATTTGTCATGATTCCAAAATGAACAGATTACTTGTTATCAGGTGAGGAGATCATGTTTGGGTATAAAAGGAACATGCACCAAGTCTCGATTGGTCGTGGTTCACCAATTTGTATGTTTGTGAGAGAATCGTAAATCAGTTCAAAATGTATGGACCACCATGAGGACGAGAATCAGATAGCTGGAATTAAAAGAAAAGTGATATAACAAAATTTTCTTAGATTTCTCTATTTTCTTTTTAATTTTCTCAGACAAATAAAGGATCCATTTAATTAGCAAATAACAGATTTTAGTTTTCATTGTACTTTAGAATGGGATTTGTATTTCCTGAAGTAGAAAACTGATAACAATAAAGGACCGAGAATAGATCCCTGGGCGACGCCACAGGTTATCACTGCCTAGGATTCCCTACAGAGACAGAAAATGCTCTGTCACTCAGTACTACTCACACCAACCCATTTTTTATTGATTGATTAATGTGCAGAAATCTACTATAGTAAAGGCTGAAGTAGGGTCTTAACAACAATCAAAACAGTACAACCATAATTCAGTCAAATGTGATTAGCAGCTCTTATTGTTGCATGCCATGGACTATCTTCAGTGACTCAATTTGAAAAATTAAAGGATTACTGCAGAATAAAATAAATAGATGCTGTCAACCTTATTAATGAAAAAGCAACATTTCTGCATGTACAATATATCCTATAAAAGCTTAATTTGTCCATTCTGTTCTGTCTGTCACTGACAGAGCGCAGTCAGCAGAGTGAGACCGCTGAGACTGATAGAGCTGGGAGTGAAGGGGAAAGCCTCACAGCTCTGAGACCAACGCAGAGTCCTCCATCTGCACAGTCTGCCGAGACAGCCAGCCACCATCCTGCTCCAAACAGCCTGTAGGCTTCTTCTTGTCCCAGAATATCTGAAATATTCATGTAGAAAACTAATGTTGATTTTCATTCAAAACATACTCCCAGTTCACCTCCTTTGTTTTTTCACTTTCTGTGTCTCTCAGAGCCACTCCCGAGGCCATAGTGCTCTCTAGTACATTTCAGGGAACTGCAGAGACTCAGCGTCCTGCTCTGAACCTGGACTTCCGTCTTCTGAACAAAATCCAGCCTCCACAGGCGACTCTGGAGGACATGGAGCTCACCTGCCAGAGACCCACCACTGTCAGTAAAGTTCACTACATGTGTTAGTTTCCTAGCGGTGGAACATTGGCAGCGTTTTCTAAATGGTGCTGCTTTTTTGCAGGTGGTGTTATCCGATGATGTGATGGACGTGGCTGAAATCGGCGAGTGGGGAGAGCAGCTGGTCAACTCCTTCCTGTGCCACTGGAGAGACAGTGATGACCCCGCACGCCCCACACACATCCTGTGGTGCAATCAGAGTGGAGAGAGCGGCCAGCCCTATGACTTCAAACTCACCTTTGAACCGGGAACAAGGCCAGGGGTGGTGTATGTGGAAGTCAAGTCAACTATAAAGAAGGAGAAGTCATTCATCCACCTCTCTGCCAATGAGCTGGACTTTGCACTGAAAGAGAAAGAGCGATACCATGTCTACAGAGTGTACAGCGCAGGAGATGCTCAGAGCGTTCGCCTGTGTCGCATTCAGAATCTGGCGCAGCATCTCCACACTAAAGACCTGGAGCTTTTTCTGTTCATTTAAAGAGTGTGTGTGGGAGATATTTGCACTGTACATCAGCACAACAGGCTAGATGCCTTTTTAAATGTTTGATGATTTTAGTTCTTTTAATCTTGCTTATATTACTACCTACAATCAAAATTTGCACATTATTTTTTCATTTCCTTGTCTGTCCAGAATAATAATTTTATTACCAGTGCAGTGCACATACCTCTGTGTTTTGTACTCTGTTTGCTATTTTAAATGTGGCCAGTGGATACACTGAACATTGTTATGTTTTCAATCCCTCTACCTCACCGTACTCTAGCATTCCTTCAAAATAAAATCTTTTTCTGTCAGCTGAATGAATCCTTTTTGACTTGTGGTGATGTCTGTGAACAGACACAGCCTGTTCTTATTGCTCAAATAATCTGACTGACAGATGGTTGCAGTACATCTTTAGTAATGAAGGATTCTGTCATCTTAACCTCACTGACACATGAAGCAATTGTAGCTGAGTGTTAACTTAAATTAAGTGGGAGCAGAGCAGACTGGACAGGTCCCTCACAGGCTCCCATCGCTCCTGGTAATTACACTGTCACAGCGAACAGGTTTTACTTTGATAGTGCAGACACAAAGAACATCTATGTGATGCTCACAGATCAGCCTCAGCTCATCTTTGATCATCCACAAACCTGTTGTTAGTGCAAATATTACTCTTTAAAGTAAAGGCTGCTCACATTCTGTCCAGCTCAAGCCTGAGCGACACATTTTGGGAATAAATGCATAGTTATACAAAGCAAGTAAATTAAATAAAAAAATATCTTTGTTTCTTTTTTAAATCTATTCAATTCTATGGTCGACCCCACTTTTTGTCTATGTAGTTGCTGCAGGATGATAATTCTTGCAAAATAGGACACTTAATATCCATGTGATGAGTGTTGGTGGAGAGATCAGAAACTGCCTCTGGGGACAGCACCTCCCTGTTTCCATCCCGTGATGCAACCTCTCCGTAACCAGAGGGCTGCTCTCTGCACAGGATCAGTCATGGGTAATGCATCACTCAGAGACAAATTGTACTAAATGAACCAAGAGCAGAGTGTCCAGAGCAGAATTAATTAAGTGCAAAGGAGTTTAGTAGAATTCTGCAAAAAAAAACAAAAAAAAACAGTGGTTCACAACCAGTGTTGTGGACCACAGAGCTGAATATTGTGTTAGTGTTTTGTTGGATATGTGATATTGAGCCACAGTTATGAGACAGAACAGAGACGACTGATATATTTGTTGTTTTACAAACACCACATTTATATTAGAAGTGGGACTTTTTGCTCCCACTGTACTGGATTTGAGGCATTCAAGTGCAGTTTGTATAGTCTTGACATAAGAATTCATAAATACTACAACACTGGAAAGTTCCTAGTACTTTTCTTTCCTAGGACTTAAAGTCCACGAACCTTCACTGACCTAAAAGTCTCTTAGAGGTGTGATTAGCATTTCTACAGCAGGACCAAACACCCGACAGATGAAGCAATAGTGATACTTACATACACCTTCACACAGTCTTACACCACAGTGACTTCTTTAGAAGGTAGAAATATGGCTTCAGAAGCATTTTCTCAAAAGGTTCCTGGTCCCCCTAGGAAACAGTCCTGTTGTGGAAATGATTACAATAAATGGAAATACTACAAATCTTACTAGTCATGAAAAGTCTCATACTGTAGCTTTAATAACTCAATACTACTTATTTTATAAAGAAAGATCTCATCAATACAGCAGCATAAATGCTGTGACATCAGGTAAAGAGACAACCAAAGGAGTTTTGAGTTTTCCGACAGCCTGCGAAGGCAGCATAGTCTGTACGGAGACAGCGAGCAGCGGCGGCTCCCGGCGGAGCAGCGCTGCGATTGGCCAGAGCGCTGAGGAAAGGGGAGGGCCTTTCTCTCTCCTCTGCTGCTTCCCCCTCTGCTGCTCTCCTCCCATCCTGGAGGACAGAGCGATGCGGAGACAATAGGACGCAGAGCCAGAGGAGGCTGCAGGATGCTCGGAGCCACATCCACCGACACGCCGCTGCTCGGACACTTCTCGCAGGACGCCGAGCTCGGGCGTTTCTCTCGGATCGCCCGGCCCTAGTAATGCCCGCAAACCGTCCCGTGTGTTCACCTGCTGCCTGGGCTGACAGGGCGGACTCCGCAGCCTCCGTATGGGAACCAACTGAAGGGTGAGTAGCGGAGTAATCTTTTCCTCACCTGCACCCTGACCAGCCCAAACCCCCCCCATGTGACTGAATCATGAATCATGTCGCGTTGGGAGGTTTCACAGTGTTTTTCTGGAGTCAATGCAAAATCGATGGGGCCCATTCAGTGTGCAGCAGCACACACACTGAACACTGAACACTGAACACACACTGCTCCTTCATGCTGTGTGTCTGTGTGTGTGTGTGTGTGTGTGTGTTTTCCTGTTTATCTCCTACTTACCACGCTACATTGATGACAATATTTGGGTGTAGTGGAATTTGTTACTTGCACACCCCTCCCTGCCTCCCTCCCTCCCTCCCCCCATCATGCATCCTGCATGTTGGGGGAAACCAGGTATCTGCAGCTGCTAACGTGTGTGTGTGTGTGTGTTTCCCTGTCACTCACACCCTCCGAGCTCTGTCCCACTAGATGACTGTGATGTTCCTCAGAGCCAGGGCGGCGTGAGGACACACACTGCAGGTGGGATCCAGCATGACGTAGCTCTCACACACTGCCGAAGCTGAGGAGATTCAGAAGAGATCATAATGTTTACATCCTGGCTGGCTGGGCCAGAGAGCGCCCATCTGTGCCACTCTTTATTAGAATGACTGGTTGTAACAAACTGTTGTCACATGAACAACCTGCTACTTCATCAGGTGCTTGCAGCAGTCTTGTGGCTGTGTGTGTGCATGTGTGTGTGTGTGTGTGTCCTGGCAGGTTGTGCGGCTGCGTGTGCTTGTGCGTTAAACCCAGCTGATCAAAGCGAGCTTAAGCTTCTTGATGGTTCATAAAAGCTGACACATGACACACACACACACACACACACACACACGCAAGATACACTCCACAATGATGAGTCACAGATCACAATGTAGGTCACATAGATGGTCCAGTGGGTGTCTCACCGGCAGTGGTGGTAACTTCGGCCGTGTGTGATAAACTGACTAAAAGAGGAGGAAGATGAGAGGTGGTCCTGATGTTGCTTGCACACAGACAAACAAAGCACAATCATGTTTGATGTGGGTGTTGGCTGAGTGCTCTGTCTGCTCTTGTCCGCATTACAAGTGTCATCACTCTGCTTTTGAATATGTAGCATGACAATGTGAGAAATACTCAAAATGACATTAAAAAAACCTTTCATTTAGAACGTGACACCAGACTCCACATGTGGAAAATATCTGATCTGATGCTAGCATGTTAGCATAAAAGCTAATGATGATTTAGGCCACTGATCAGTCCTATTTGTGAGAGAATAGCTTGACATTTTAGAATATGCGCAGTCAAATTTGTCAGGTCGCTGATAAATGTTGGCAAACACAACATGCAGCAGGACTAATGTTTGCTGATGACAAGCTTCTGTACGTCCATTAAAAATAAATCTGTTTCCAGCTCCAAGAATCATTTACACTGTCAACACTTTATTTTTGGTCAATTTGATGCTATAAAATCAGCTTTTCTTTCAAAAACAAGCACATTTTCTTTCTTGCTGAGAGTTTGGACTTTGTTTGCAAAGTGAAGAAATCTACCTACCAGCACAGATTTTATTCTAACTTCAGTCATGAAGTCATAAATAATACAGAGTTCAGAGGTGATTTGGCACTGAAAGCAGCAGACGGCAGGTATTTTTTTTTAATGATACGAGGTTAATTTGCAGTTCAACAAATAAAAATGTGACACTAAAACAGCCATAATAAAATATTTCAGATGAAATCCCTCAGTGGAATTATCATATTTTGATCATTTCTTTTATTAGAACGTCAGAAACCTGTGACATTTAAAAAAACACTAAAAAAAAACACGACTTCCATCTTAACACTGGTACTCTGGTGACAGTGTGGAAGTGGATGTGGGGACATCATGTTCGTACTAGGTATATATATATATATCGAGAGAGAGAGAGAGAGCCTGTAACACTAGCTCCTCTTGTCACCCACGCATATTAGAAATAGAGTTGAATCTGTAAATCCATTGTAAACTGTAAACCATGTATCAGCCTCCGTGTCTGCGGAGAAGCTTTGTCACATCTGATGAAACATGAGCAAATAAAAACACGCTGCCGCGTCCTGGATACTCACGTGTGCAGTTTAAAAGCCAGAATATGGGATTTGTCTTGTGTCTTTTCACTAATGATGACGGTTCGAATTTGATTTTAGCCGTTCAGTGATTTCACGTTATGAGAAGGTCAGAGGTCAGTTAGGGAGCGGGACTGAATAATGACGTGTCCCACGTTTAGACCGAGCTGCAAGTGTGGTCGAAAATCTGCTGCTGGGTTGCTGCTGTGTCAGAAGGCTCTGTTGGTGCAGAGATATTGGCCGCTGCACTCTTTATCTTTCTCCACACACACACACACACACACACACACACACACACTTTGCTACTCAACAGTCCTTGTCATTGTGTACTGCTCTCCCTCTC
>JAUBNQ010000011.1:3230646-3243489 GCA_032353495.1 Ctenopoma kingsleyae | reverse complement strand
CTTGGCTGCTCAGGAAGAGGAAAAAAAAGAAAAAGCAATCACTAAGAATAATCACACTGCAGCAGAGAATGGATTTGCTAGAAAGGACAGTTATTGGTCGGTTTTGTGTGTGTGTTTGTGTGTGACTCAGCTCACAGCTCGGCTCTGGCATCCCTCTTGGCGAGTAGCATTTAGAATTACTTAAGCCTTCACTGCAGATAATTAGCATTTTCGGTGACTATCACACTGCAGATCAGAGCAGCAGACTGAGCTTCAGCATCAACGGCTTGTTGTTCATCATTGACCTTGAAAAGCAGGAGAAAATCACAAACTCCCTTTTTTACATCCCATAATAGCTCATATACATATATATATATATATATGTCTTCCATGTGTCCATACCTTCACAGTGACAATGAGTTGTCACCTTGTCAAACAGATCTGTCGTCTCATGTCTCCATCTCCGACTTTCATATTTATTTTTATTCATTTTATTATTTCTTCATATGTGATTATAAATTCTTCATTGTAATGGCTGTCTTGAAATGTAAGGAACATCCAGTTGTATTTTTCACGTTTTTATTATATTGTCGCGTAAAATCATTTTCTATACGATAAACACGTTAAACGTTTTGCACATGTAATGAATTAACCAGTTAATTTTTAATTAGTTTCCTTTGTCTATTATAGTGTTTTTGTTGTGAATAATGCAACAATTTTTAATTATTTTATTTTAAAGTTTATGAAAATGTTTGCATGTTTAACTGACATTATGTCATATTTATTGTATTATGTCATGTATATAACTTACATTAATATATAATATTTAAACCCTTAGAGAATTTAGAGACACTTGCATATTATTTTGTGTAATAGCACCCCCTACAGGTGAAATTGTATTAAACTTTATTATGAAAATAAGGAAAATATTAAACACTATTGTTGTTTTATACCACTTAAAAATGTGCGTCCTCTTTTGTTTCTGCACAGTGACACCAGCTGTTAGCTGCCGCTGCTGCTCTTGTCCTGCCTCAGTGTCCGTACTCCACTTTTCTTCCCTCGGTCCGTCCCCGAAACAGTATCCAACATGAGTTCCTCTCCGCTGGTGTCCCGAGCCAACATGGACATCCTGGACGAGCTGCAGCTGATCGCAGCCCAGAACCTGGAGAGGCTGGAGGTCAACAAGTACTATGAGGTGATCAGGGAGCTGGGTAAAGGGACCTATGGAAAAGTGGACTTGGTCATCCACAAGATCAGAGGTGAGGGTGACATGTGTGCACACATTATGCAAATCGCAGTAACATGCTGCTGTAATTAGAAAGGAACAAAATATCAGCGAGAAAGATTATATCTCGTCTGTTCTTCCCCAAAAGGTACAAAAATGGCACTGAAGTTCCTGAAGAAGAAGACGACCAAGCTCAAGTCGTTCCTGCGGGAGTACAGTATCTCCCTCTACCTGTCTCCCTGCCCTTTTATCATCAACATGTTTGGCATTGCCTTCGAAACAGATGAATACTATGTGTTTGCACAGGAGTACGCTCTGGCAGGAGACCTCTTCGATATCATTCCTCCACAGGTACGTACTCCATTTGATACATCAGTCTTGATTATTGCTTCTCTTCATCTCGACGAGTTCTTAAGAAGTGAGAACACAGTTTAAGCCTCTGACCTTCCTCTGTCCCTGTCTTTCAGGTTGGTCTCCCTGAAGCTGTGGCAAAGCGTTGTGTGCACCAAGTAGCCATTGCTCTGGACTACCTGCACTGTAAGAAGCTGGTCCACAGGGACATCAAGCCTGAAAACATCCTCATTTTTGACCGAGAGTGCCGCAAGGTCAAGCTGTCTGACTTCGGCATGACCCGTCGGGCTGGCTCACCTGTGAAAAGAGTGAGTCAAATTATTAGCATTTGGCACGTCTTTATCTAGTATCCAGTTGGAGCTGTGGTGATAACCTGTTGAGTTTCCCCTCCAGGTGAGTGGCACCATCCCGTACACGGCCCCAGAACTCTGCGACGTTTCCCGCCACGAGGGTTTCTGCGTGGACTACAGTACCGACGTGTGGGCCTTTGGCGTGCTGCTCTTCTGCATGCTGACCGGTAACTTCCCCTGGGAGAAGGCGCTGCCTTCTGACTCCTTCTACCAGGAGTTTATCCGCTGGCAGAGGCGGAGGACGAACACGGTACCATCCCAATGGAGGCGCTTCACCGAGCAGGCCCTCCGCATGTTCCGCCGCCTGCTCTCCGTGGAGCAGGACCGCCGCTGCTCCGTCAAAGAAGTGTTTGGGTATTTCAGCCACTCCTGGATGCTGGATGCAGAAAATAACAACAACAATGGCAACAGCAACACAGGAAGTGTAAGTGGTGGAGAGAGGATTGGTGGTGGAGGAGGAGGTGTCCGAGGAGAGGTGGATGGCACTATCTCTTCATCTTCATCCGGGGAAGAAGACGAGGAGCTCCTGGTGGAGAGGATGAAGCAGCAGACTTTATCTCCTCTCTCCCCGCTGTCACCCTTAACTCCCATGTCTCCAGTGACGGTGGAGAGGGGGAACGGCGGCGGGGCCAAGGGCGGGATGATGGAACCGGGAGGCGGCCACCATTTCGTGTCCGTCTCCACCAACAGCTCCGTGTCATCCACCAACAGTTACGATCGAATGCCGCGAGAAAACGGTTCGCCGGGCGGCCGGATGCTGGTGGCTACACCGATAGAAATCTGTGTCTGAGCGCGTCAGAACATTAACAGCGTCACGGACACACGAGAACACACTTTTATACCTCTCATTCAAACACACAGACGTGCATGCGTGGAAAAAATAAACAGACAATGAGTACTAACACATATCCTGTTTTAAACATCTTGGGAGCGGAAGAGCACACACGGAAGACCTAACAGCAAATATCTGTAGAATGCGCACATTCCTCATGAGGTAGGGTTTTTTTGGTCAAATTTCCTCACAAGACTCCAAAAGAAACCCCGTTTACGCTTTGAATTCAGTGATGTGTGCAATTGCAGTTTGGTGAAACCCAGAGGAAAACTGACAAATTGCTTCCATTAGAGATTCTGTCACTAAAAGCATCAGAGAAGAAGACCAAAATGTTTCTTAAAGCAATACTTCCAGCAAAAACAGCAACTACAGACGGAGAGCGTCAGGACGCTGTGTGATCTCTTCAAGACGTCGTTTTTGACGAAGCCAAGGGACAAAAGGATTTGTATTTTTGAAGAACACTAAAATCCTGTAAGATAAAAACACGTGAGTGGTGGTTTTAAATGTTTCATGTATAACTCAAATGTGAAAGTGTGAGTGTGCGTGCATATCGCTGAGTTCAGTATGTATGAATCCAAAAGTAGTGGATTTATTTTCCTTTTTATTTGTATTATTTATTTGAATTTAAAAAAGACTACACACTCTATTTTTTCTATTGTTTTTGTAAAGTACCTTCCTTTGTTTTGGGTTATGACTTCACATTTCCGTTGGCTTCTGTACATATTGGTGTTGATATTTTTGACCAGTGGTTTTCCGATTGACTTTTCCCACTGCTGGCTGTAAACCAACATGTCTGTGAGTGTTCGACCAGACTGAGAAAAGGTGTAAGATGTCTCTGTTCTTCATGACAAACATATCTACGTCACTGTTTAAAGGCTATTTTGTACTCACTCGATTTGTTTCTATAGCTTCTGTTTTCTTTGAAACTTTTTCAGAAAATTTTTGGTTTCAGTGTTTCCGTTTTCTCCGGACCATTTTCCGAAGCATTTCGTTTGTAGTGCTCACGTTTTCTTCCAAACGTTTACTGAAATTTCGTTTGAAAAGAAAAGAAATAAGCATCAGTTCACATTTTCAATTCAGTATGAATTTAAAAAAGACTGAAAGAGTCCTCCTTTTATAAACTGCATGAGAAGTAGCTCAAACTTATCTTTAGGAAAAATTTGAACCGGCTTTACAAAACAAAATGTGGATTTAAAAAAAAAAAAAGATAAAAAGAATAGTAAAATGTTGTGATGTGGAATTTTTGCCGTAGCACAATTTCTTGCATTATGTCCCAGAGTGAATATTACCACTATGATCTCTTGAGACTTCTTAGGGCTAAAAAATCAGAACAATTAGTTTTTATTTAGTGTGTCGTATTTGTATTGCTATTAATATCGTGTTCTCATCTCACCACCTTCAGGAACAGGAGAAAAAAAAAAGCAAAGCATGAGGACATAGGATGCGAGGCCTGAATTTAAAATTACAAACACATTTTATAGAGGACTTTTGCTTTCCAGTTGCCACTTTTAGTGAAATACAGTGGCGTGAGTTTTTTTTTTTTGCCAAGTAAGTCAACAGCAAAAAAATGATTTATTGATTTCTTTGTCAAAAAAAACATTGGCTCACGCATAGGAATGGCCATTGTGTGTGTTGCCTTCCAGACATAAATCTGCATGAACTTGTATGTGCTAACGCTCTTATTGTGAAAACCTGCTCCGTGCATCTCCTGGCACAAGCTGCAGTACTTTGTAAATGTAGTGTAGCTGCAACAACGTGTTTCTTTGTCCTGTGAGAGTCAGTAGCCTCAGCTAGGATCTTCGTGACTAAAGATCAGCTAAACTGGGTTCAGGCCTTACGTAAACCGTTTGGATCATGTTCTTCAAAGCTGCTCCCGGATCAGCCAGTGAGTATGCAAATTACTACATCTTGTGACAATCTCTGACCTCATCAGCAGCCTTCTGACTCTGAACAAAGGACACTCCTGATACTGATCACTGTAGCTGTGCTGCTTTCTCCAAACGGTTCCATCAGCCAGCTGCAAGCAGCGCTGGCTCTGCAGCGTATACTGTGTAAGCTCCAGCACATCAGATTGTACTGGGGGGGGGGGGGGCCTTTCACGTGACCGTATAAAGACACGGGCCTGTGTATTACCTCATCATGTCATTCATTTTCTACATTAACTGTTTACCCTAAACCATTCTTCTGCTTTTATTTTGCACTTTCCAGATGTACCAACCGTCCCAAAAAAGCCATTTAGTCTCATTTTGGCCAAGTGAGAGCATATGTAAATTTGACAGGAGCTGTTCATTTTCTCCTTTGCCTAATTGGCTGTTATGATAAAATTTCACCTCATTTTTGTTGTGCTAATGTAGATATTTGCATTTACCTCTAGCCAAGATTTTTACCACACATTGCTTCTCACAGAATTTAAGTCATGGTATAAAAAAACGACAGCCCTCCTGGCCACCCCATAGGCTACCACACACACAGCATGATGTTTTGTCACCGTTTTTTTCTTTCCTTTTACAGAACTTTTCCTGCCAATAGCTACGTCAGCCAGCCAACGTTTACACATGTGGTTCAGGAGTTTTACAAAATTTGTCGCGTGGCGTTCTCCTGTACACTAACACGCCATGCTGGTGTTCTTGCCTCCCGTTGTTAGGGGAACAGCATAAAACTGACAGCAGGATGCACGTGTGTCCTTGTGCATGCAGACACGGACATACTGCTGTAAACATTGTTCCATAGCATTTGCAGTGATCTCCACGAGGTACTGTTAACTTTGCTTGGGAGGGGGGGCACTGACTATCATTCAAAGTCTAAGTGGAGAAGATTTTTGCATGTGCATTTTATTAACATAGTGTATTTTAGTGTGTTCTGAAATGTTATATTTTATACCTTTTTATTTTTTAAAGTTATTATTTCTATTAGGTGTTCATTAAAAGAAGAAGACATTTTTGGACATAAGGAATTACCCTCCGAAATCCATTGAATATGATTTCTGAATGCACACTGAATATTTATTTAGCAGTCACTAGTGTTTGCCAGAGTGAGTGAAAAAAAAAAAGAGCGACACAAAATACTGACTGACCTGTGACCTGCCACAGACAGAAACCTGTAGGCACAGATTTTCTGCCAAATGTAAACGGTGGTATGAAAACTACCGTCTGGTATAATATACAGTCAGGATGGAGTAATGGTGTGAGCACACCTGACCTGGGAAATGACAAATTTAGGCATAAACGCTTTAGCTGCAGTCACTGCTGCCTCCTCCCTTCATCCATAATGTCCTGTGTTGTAATGGAGCTTCAGTGTCTTTCTGTCCGGTGGCATATTTCAGAGCATCATGACTTTAGTGGAGTTTTAGTGAGTAGATGACCACAGCACTAGAACTCGTATCCAGTTCTGTCTTTGCAATACAACTGTCTTCCTGTAAGCTGAAATTTAGTCAATAAAAATGAGACTTCTTGTTGGATTCTTGGTGACGTGAATTTCTTTCTTCTTATTTTTCATTTCACAGAGGTTCTTCGTGATTAACTACAGTGTATGTAAATGGCACTCACTGGCACCCACTAGCATCAGAGCTTTGTAAAATTTGGACAGTAAAGAGAGCAAGACTTAACTTTGAAATTGTTAATATGAATTTAAGAATCTGAAACAATAAGAGCAAAATATATATTAAGAAAACAAATAACTATGAAATAATCCAATAAAATAGGATTAAAAGCATCAAGAAAATGCCACAAAATCTGGGAATCTACCATATTCATCTCCGTGCCCTAAGGAAACACATGAACTTTCCTCTATAAGGATGCTACTCTGTGGGAACCGGAAACTATATGAAACATCAGTGCTAGAGAGGAAATTGATATGATAAATAGTATAGAACAAATATTTAAATACTGACTTTAACTAAAGATGCACATTTTCATCTGCAAAAAATAATACGGTAAACACGTTAGCAAATGATTAACTGCTTACACATCAAGAACTTGTGTCCACATCATTATGCTGATACGGAGGCATTGTTGTGACCACCTGATGAATGGAAGTCCAGTATTCCTTCATCTTTTAAGACTCTTAAATGTTATTAATGTGATAATTATCTAGTCGCTGACTTTGCCGTTTGCTGCATGGCAATTAGTGCACAGTTTATTTGTGCTTTTTGCTGCTGTTAACAGGGTTGAGGGCAGTGAGTTAGAACCAAAACAGTCAAGTCATGGGCTGAAAATCCAAACAGTGAGCTGAAAATACTGACTGAATTTCATTTAGCTGCTTCAGTTTCAGAGCCTAAAGGTTTTCAATGCTGCAGTTTACAGGGACAACTGAACACAACAGAGCCAAGCTTATTGTTGTTAGTGGCTGGTGTGCTTCTACTGCTGTGATAAGTCAAAATGTTTGCAGTTAAAAAGCCTTTACTTTGGATTTATTACTACAAACACTTAATTTCACATTATACATTGTAATCTGAACTATTTAGCAGCTTTAGATACGAAAAATAGAATAGTTTATAGTGGAATAGTTTGGGTTTTATTCAGCTACTGAATTATGTCACATTTGATTCATCTATTATCTATTCCTCTAGTATGCATCATAGTTATATATCAGTAATTATAGTGTGCAGGATTAACCCTCTTCCTCAAATGAGTTTTTCCCCTCCCTCACAAAGAAAAATTAGTCTTATAGAAAACCACGATGTTGAACAAAATATTTATTTTTGACAATTACATGACCTCTGATGCTCCAACAGTCGAGCAAGACGGTACAAAAATTTGCCATAAAATCAAGACGATGAAAAAGAAGAAAAGAAAAAAAAAAGTGACACAAGTTGGCAGTCCCATGTAAAACCTAAAAACACCACAGCACTGACAGGCACATGAGAGAGACGTTGGAATGTGATGGGTAGTGTGTACCAGGACAGAAAAGGTTTGCATCTGAGGCGACGACCACATCCTGCTACATGTGTCATTGCTCCAGTCAATGCGGGGAGGGGGGGGGGTTAACAGAGAAGAGAGAGAAAAGAAAAATCATAAAAGAAAATTAAAATCATTAGAATATCTGAGATTCAGCCCTGAGATTAACACACAGAGAAAAGAGTTTTAAAAAACCCAAATATTTTGTAAGAATAAAACATATTCCAAACGCTGTATTTGGTACAATGCAAACAGCTGCTTGTAATTGACAAAATGTGCAGTGAAAAGTTCAGGCTTGCGCATAAAAAAAAACAACAGTTAACACAACATAAAATAGACAAAAACACAAAGATGGCACAAATAAGAGAGACGCGCTGTTCCAGGATGAGGAGATTTGTGTGTGTGCGTTGTGTCCTGCTGCTGCTGGTGAGACACTAAACAGACGAAGCCTTCAGCTCCCTCTGTGTGGACGTCCGTTAACATCCAGCCACAGCCTCACAGGCCTCGCACACTGCTGTCACGCAGCACAACGCTGCCCCTAATGGAGCTATGGAGAAGTACACGGAGACGTCACACCAACACTGATCGTAGACTTTTCTTTAAAAAAAACAAAAAAAAAACAGGCTGACAGGACCAAGACCCGACCTCCACACCTGATTCTACAGGTACTAATACCCCAGGAACTAATCTCAATACACAGGGGGTCAGTGTGTTCCTGCATTGTGGAGGGGGTCCATTAAATGGCCTATCATAACCACAATATTAACACCAACAAAATCTGCAGCAAAAAAAAGTGCATGCAAGCTGCCTTCAGTCATCTGGATGTCCAAAGGAAGGTGATGTACATCCACTGATTTGTCTTTGCACCACAAGCTAGTGAGGATAGAAAAGAAAAAAACTGTTTATACCTCCTGTACGTCAGATAAGGCTTTTCAGAAAGGTTCTGGTGGATACGCACCACTTAGATGGTCGATCAGATCAGAAATCTTAATACTAGCACGGCCATACTTTCTGAAATTAATGATGTAAACTCAAGGATTCTCAATGTCCACATAAAATCGAGTGTTCTGCAAACAAACATGCTTAAATCTTAAACTTGAGTGACACCGGTAAAGACGAGTGGTCCTGAAATTCTGCTAGAGGGTTTGTTGAGATGCACGGACAACATACCTAAACAGATAAATGCCTGAAGCTCAGACAGAGGAGGAATCCAACTAAACAGCAGATGAAAAAACTAAACCTTACTTTAATTTATTATCCTCAAGCGGGGCTCACAACGAATTGTATTAAAACTTCATTAAGATAGTGAACTGAATTAAGGGCCGTGCAGTCAAACGGAGCACGGTTAATACTCCCAGTCTGAAGCGGGAGACCAAAGTGCGTGAAGCCAAATAAAAATCACATGGTCTCATCCTGATAGTTAGATATGGCTCTTTTAAAGTTCACAGAGTAGCCTGTGAACCACATGACAGAGCCTGAGGCAGGCAGGAAAGCGAGGTTGGGGGGGTGGAGGGTGCAGAAATACTGCAGGTGGAGCAGAGGACCAGAACGTGTTCAGTGCCACCCCAAAGTGCTTCCTGCAAAAAAAAAAAAAACTAAAACCCTCACACGGGGATAATACATTCAAACACACAGTTCTGTTCCCTCAGTAACAACAAACTGGGCCCATTTTTGTAGAGTGATCATTTGGGTGTATTTGAGATTTGCCCTTTGCTCTGGACTGTGTGAAACGAAACACAATGCAATGTGTGATCCAAAAAAACCCAACAAAGCTGCTGTGGTTACTATGGAACCCTGTTGTGTTGACAACATCCCATCAGGTACAGCTGAGGTACCAACCTTTGAGGGTCATTTCCCAAGCGTCCAGCTCTTTTTCTGTCCCACCTCCTAATAAAACCTGCGTCACCTTGATATTTCAACATTAAACTGCTTTACCAATAACTTAAAACACACAATCAAACCTCTTGATACTAAAGAAGCCAATAAGAAAACTCCAGGAATAAATAAACCAAATATAATCCAATACAAATATAAAAATTAAATATCTTTGATTGTTATTCATATTTAATCCAAAAAAAATCCATATAAATAACTACACAAATGCCAAATTCAGCATGTTACTTGAAGTGAGAGTAGTTTTTTTTTCAGTCCACAGGAGTTACTAGCTGCTGAGTACCATCAGACCGGACTGGGGGATGTTTCTGTGTCTGGGCTCCTCCAGTCACAGTGTCGGGGGTTAACAGCGCAGCTGAAGAGCAGAGGGTGAAATTAAGGTTTGCGGGTGCTAGCTGTCAGTCAGAAGAAACCCGGTCCACTGTCGCCATGGTTACCAGCTGAGGGTGAAAGAGAGCTCCTGCAGGATGTTGCAGGTGAATGTCTGGAGGAGAAAAAAATATGTAATTGAAAGTGACAAGTCAAACAGAAAATGCTGCAAACATTTTGTCTCTGTTGTAACAGGTGTAGCAACGGTGTGGTTCCAGACAGGGTCTGAGGGCCTCTGTGTGACACGAGGCTCAGTGAAAAGACACAAAATGACCACACAGAAACATGACCAATAAGAGTCCCATAAACCAACCATAAATGATGTGGCTGGAAAAAAGGAAAACAATCAAAAAGAGACTCGAGTACAATAAATAGACACAAAAGAGCCACAGTTAGAAAAGGACCAATAGAAAAAGGAGAAACTAACCAAAGATTACATTAGTTTAAATTATCAGTTATTATTACTATTATTAATTTAAAGTATTCTATTGATCCCTTGCTGCCCCCATTTGGTCTTTAATTTAAAGGAAATGGAGAAAATAATACAACAGTAGTTACGTACCTGTATTAAAGACATAAAAATGTAAATGATACAATTGGTAAGTGAAGAGGTGAATCATGAAACGGGTTTTTGGGTTACTGTGCTGTAGAACTAAACTAAATTACTAAGTATTAAAATTCAACACTGAGTCATAATGAGTAACAACATGTTTTTGCACATTTGTTAGATTTTTGCTAATTTATTAAAAATAAAAAATAATTTCTAGTTGTTTTTTTTTTATAAAAATGGATAAACAGTGAGCATGTACAGTATTTTCTAAATGTCCCTTAATGGCAGCATGCCATTCACAAATGTATTTATCTGTACTAATTTACAGTTAAATACCAGCAAGTTTAAAGGAAATACAGGAAAATTTAAAGAAAATTCTGTCTCTTCTGAACGGCAAATGTCCCACCAACTGACCACTGACGCCACTAAATCCATCTTCAAAATGTACACAAACACCTACTTGGACTCAAAGAAAAACTGACGGTAAATTTTGATGGTTAAAGGTCAAAGGTCAAGGTCACCGTGACGTCACATTCGTTCTATTCTTGTGAATGCAATATATCAGGAACGCGTTGAGGGAAGATCGCCATTTAATTTAGCCAATAAACAAATTCACATTTACAAATGTGGTTCCAGTTTATAAGACTAAATATATTTGTGCTTCAACATAGTATCATCCTATCAGGAGACTGACAAGCCATGACATGAACACAGAGCGGTGGTTACTAACCTCATGAGGAGTCTGCCAACTTTGTCACCTGTCGTCAGATCTGTTCCCTGGAGGGGCTTTGAATGTCTTGTTCTGAGGAAGCATGAGGAATCAAAAGGTTGGTATTTAGTTAATGACACAGTCACACAATGTCCCATCACATCTCTCAAGAACGAGGGTCTTCCGATGGAGCACAAAATAGATTTTTATTTAATTGATTTTATAAAGAACATTTCAAAGTGCACTTATTGTTTGCTCACCTTGTGCTTTTTACACTTCATGGAGAAATTTTCTTCAATGAGTACACAGTCTGCGAGAACAAGAACAGAACAAGGGGTTGAGGACACCACACTGATTCATCTGAAAAGTTCGACCGCCCACACGTGCAAGTTCAGGCCTTAACAGGAAGTGAATACAGCCAACAGCACTTCACATAAGAGCTATTTCCATACACACACACACACAAAAAAAAGAAGAAAAAAAGCACAAGCCGTGGGTGCATTCGGCACTCAGCAGGTACAATGTTAATGTGAGACATCAGGTTTGTTCAAGAACAAGTGTTTTCTTGTATAGTTCTAGTTGTACTCTGCTATAGTAGTACTACAGTTATGCTGTTATTCCTAATCAGAGCAGTTAGTTTTGCTTTTATTTGTCCTGGTTTGATACAAGTCAATTCACCAACACTGAGGTGGAAGCAGAAATCTCAGGAAAAAAAACGTTAAGCTTTAACCATGTAAAGTCTTGCACGTTGTATCTGTAACGACGCACGCAAAAACGGAAAGAACAGGAAAGGTATCAGAAAAAAAAAAAAGCTGGACTCACCAGACTCCAGAGCGCACCTGTAGTGGTACTTGTTGGGGCAGCTTTTGAAGAAGCAGCCCAGTGTAGCACCTGGCTCACTGCACGCTGAGCACATCTATAAAAACACAACACAAACAGCATACGGGACATGGATACCTTCCATTAGCACTGGTACACATTAAAACATTAGAAAGTTTTTAATTAAAACACTGCTTTGCACTAGTTATGAATTAAAAGCCCTGATTCATAATCGGAACTGCACAGCAGGGAACATCCTTCAACAGTTTTCAAAGGAAATTTAAACCTAACGCCTGTTTTTTATAGCAGTGATCTGAGCCTATTAAGCCCTTGAAACATGAAAATCTGATCAGTTCCTCCAAATCCTCATTTCTCTGTTTTGCATACAAATGTCCTGTAATCCTCACAGGGAGACATGCTTTTATTTAATCAGCAGAGGAGATGGCAGTGTGACAGAGTTTCTCTGACAGCCCTCACTAACCAGTCAAGATGATGTCAGGAAACACTAAGACAGCAGAACTGAACTTTGGTCATATCTGACCACACGCTCCTGGCACACTCACACTACCAGTGAGGGAAAACATGTCTAGTGTCTAGTCTAGTGCAGCCAGTAGCTCCTTGTTGCTGAGCTTTTATTAATACTTATCTACAACAATTTTAATAATCAATTATGTCACTTCTGTCAATAAGTGATCAATTACAGCATCTCAGAAGTGAACTGGTTTTCTTTGGGTTTGGCTCCGTGCTGGCTAAATAATTTCCAGGGCTTTCAACCACATCGCACAGTCTTCTTTCTCTGTGTGGATTGATTTTGCTCTGCTGTAATGGTGAACAAGTAGCTGCAGAAGTATTCAGACCTCTTCACTTTTTT
>JAUBNQ010000011.1:3218774-3230546 GCA_032353495.1 Ctenopoma kingsleyae | reverse complement strand
TAAAGCACCTGTCATCTACCACAGAAAAAAGAAGTGGGTATTTTGAAGGTCTGAGCTACTCAACACAGACTGAATTTGCAAAAAGTCTCTGCATTTATACCCAACTCTGTAACACAGTGTGCAAAAAGTGAAAGGGCCTCAAAACTAGATACGCACTCCCGAGCCCAAAGCTCCATATTTACATCACAATATGACAACCAGCAGATTGTCATGACGACAGGTACTGACGGAAACTGAGATGTGGTTGAAAGCGCTGGAAAAACAGCTCATAAATACACAAGATTTCTATGTCAAACTACTGATTCCAAGGCGAAGAATGAGGATCACTCTAAAGTCAAACTCTCGAAATGTGTCATACTGTACAAATGACAATGTTTCAGTGTTTCCTGCCTGCAGCCAATGATCTTTCTCTGGCAGATTCGTAAATTATTTATGCTTTCTCATACTTTGATTTGGTAACATCTGAAACCTGTTAGTATCCTAGAGGCAGAGGAAACAATTAAACAAACAGCCAACAAACAGACTACTAATGCATTATCATGCCATTATAACTGATCACATCATGTCATGCAACAACTACCGTCTCCTGGGCGACTCGAACAGCCTCCTCCAGTCCGTAGACTTTGCCCTTCACAAGAAACACGCCTGCAGACCAGATGCCGCAGTCCTCATGGAGCCAGTACTCGCAAGGCTCCAGAGGCAGCACGGGGGGGCTGTACCAGTCCTCTGTGTCTGCGGAGCCGCTGTTGGACCGAGCCCGCTTAGTTGCAGGGCTGCTGGTTCTGTCGCCGCTCCACCGGTGGCTCCCCAGAAGGCCCTTCTGCTTGAGCTGAGCTCCTGTCCTGACGGGCCGCTGTGTGAGCGGGACGGCGCACTTTCTCCCCCGGCTGCGTCTGACACTGCAGGACGAGGAGTCTGAATCACTGTAGTCGTCCTCTTCCTCTTTGAGGCCCGACATGCTGGCTGGTGTTTTGGTGCTTGGCTGGTATCCCTCGGGGTAGTAGGGGCCGTGAAGGTCCCCCAAGTCCATGGCATTGGCCGAGCACCCGCACAGGCAGCACACGAGAGAGCGCTGGTGCTGGCTGTGCAGGGACACTCGGCCCAGCTGGAGACAGGAAGTGCTGGGTACAACTGCAGAAATAAAGCTATGGGGGTGAGCTTGAGGCTGTTGACCCTTCTTGTGTTGCATCCTCGCCTCCTCGGGGTAGTTGATTATAGTACACCGTGATGGCGATGACTGCTGAGGCTCCACACGGATAAATGGAGAAAAACTGTCCAATCTCAAGTCCCTTTTCTCCTCCTTATAGTTGACGTACTTCAGCTTGATCTCCGGCTCCCTGGGGGAAAACATGGACGACGACTGGCTGCATTTATATTTCTTCTGTCTCCTCTTGGGAACGCCAGCCGCCTTCATCTTGGCAGTGGGGGACGTTTTGATACCTGCAGTCTTGCCTTTTCCTCTGCTTTTCTTTGGAGACTTTGATGGTGATAGTGGTGGTGGTGATGGTGTCGGGGAAAATCTTGCCACATGAATTACCACTGAGGGGTCAGGATGGGTCAGAAGCTCCGGATCCTTCACGGAGTTCTTGTGCACAGATAACTGAGAAGCTGAGTGGGTTTTCCTCTTTGACTTTGGGGGGCTGGTCTGCAGTGAGGGTATGGTGAGTGAACCATTCTCTGGATCTTTCTTTGACCTCTTGCGCACAGCAAACTGAGGACTTTTTGGAGGCGTGCTGAGATGGGACCTTTTAGAATTACTGAGGATATCAGAATCAGAGGTAGAGTCTTTGCAGCTGTCAGCATTAACATCATTAGTTTTACTCCATTTTGTTTGAGTTCCTGCTTTTTGTTTTACCGTTTTGACAGAGGAAGCAGCCATCGCTCTGCTTTTCCTTCTTTCTGGTGACAGGGTGTCACTCCTCTTAGAACTGGTTAAGCTACAATCACTAGCTGCTGACTGGGAAGCACTGGCTTTCTTATTGGTGCGTATGCGTCCCGACACTTTATACCTGCTTGAATTTATGTTCATAACTATGGCCTCTAACCGCATCCCTCTACCAGAACGCATGGGCAGCTTCTTTTCTTTTAAAGTTCTCTGTAGTGCCTTTGTCTTCCCGTTCATGTGGGGAATTGCAGTGCTGGATTTTTCCTCCAAAACATCAGATACACAAACATCATCTGTCAAGTCAATCAAAGGCTCTATCTCGGCCTTCTGTCTGCAGACTGGCTGCCTATTCTCATTGCTTGAATCCAACCTTGTTAAGCTACCACTGATGCCAGATCCTGGCTGAATGGCCCCCTCTGTGCTCTGGCCATCCCACGCAGCATCCTTGGCTGTCTCTAGATAAGAGTTGTTGGCGCTGGGCGAGCTGGAGGCCTGAGGCAGGTCAAACATGTCCTCTACATCGTCCAGTGAGGTAGCAGAGGGGGAGACGGGGTCCTCTAGAGGACTAATATACTCCCTGCTCAGTGAACATAGGTCTCTTGCACCCATGCTGTCTTTGATGACTGCCAGGTCCTGTTTCTTAGATGAGATAAATAGCACCTCAGAGCTCCCCCTGTCCTCATCCTCCCCCGTGACAGTGGTGAGGGTTTCCGGTGAGGATTCGGCACATACTCCAGAACTCGACCAGCTGTTATCTTGACCATTCTCTAAACCTTTACATTTCAATGGTGAAAAACTGTGTTCCTGTTCCTTTCTCATGTCCCCATCAACAGAAATAACTCCTCCGTTAAACTGATGAAGCTCCTCTGCTAGACACACCCCTCCATCATTTTCTGGTTGCACCTGAGCCTGAGACAATGACTGAAAAAGTTCTGTCTGAGTGTCAAGGTCCACAGGCCCCTCAGCTTGCTCCAAGTAATGCTGGTTCAGTGCATAGCCCGTCTCCCCAAGCCCTTTATCTGAGTCACAAGGAGGGTGGAGGGAGAACTTGCTAACAGGAGGCATACTGTACACAGGTGAATGTCGAGACAGGGAGTCAGGAGTGGAGAAGACGTGAGACCTGCTCACATAGGAAAGGGTGACTGTAGTGTGGGAGAAGGCATCGTCTGGTTGAATTTGATCCCCTGGTTGGAGAGTGATGTCAGGGGAGCAGGTCTCTGAGAGGGGTAAACCTGGGTTGCTGGCTCCGGAGTTTGGACAGCAGCCGGGGCTCTTGACCATCTGCAGGGCATTGAAAGATGTGGCATTGAGGACACATTCCTCGCCCTTCTGGGTCAGGTCGATCACAGTGGGGAAGCTGGAGGTGGAGAGGTTTTGAGGCTGTAGATCGTCTAAGCTCCCAGGTGGCTGCTCCATAACAACTGCAACAGAGAGTAAAAGAGACTGAGAGGAAGAAAGAGGACAGGAGAAAAAGAAAGACTACAATAACCCATTTTCCTGTTTCTGACATTGTCAGAATAAATTCACTAAGCAGAAATGCTGTTTTCAGAACCAGGAGGTCACAGTTTAACTACTTTCGACCACTGAGTTATCTTTTTTGTTTGTTTGCATTATTTTACCTGTTATTTTGAAGCATAGAGTTATGCTTCAAAATAGTTAGCCCTTACAGCTAAAGTCATAATACTGGCATTAGCTAGAAAACCGACGTGTGCTTGAATTTCATTAACGCTGGAGAGCTTAGCAGGGATTAATTGACAATTCAGGTTTTTAGCTTAGTTTCAGTTTATTTATTTTTTATTTAATGCTTTAATATGCAGTTGTTATGTTCGGTGGAAAGCGTCTTTTCATGCGACCGGCTGACTTTTTACCACCACTGACAGGTCAGGGTTGCTAACGATAGTTAGCCTAGCTGAGCCACAGCTAACGTTAGCTAGCTAGGCCCGGCTTAGCTCCGGTAACGTTCCCTATCGGCGAACTCCATCCAATATCATACGGCTTTAACGTTTTCTCGTTAATGGCACAAAGTGACACAACACTGAACATAATTTTACCACTTACACTATTAATTAATGACCACACCTGAATTCGGCGAGGTCTACACTTCACAGAAGCTCAATATTTCTGTAAAATGTCAACTTTTATAGCTTACTGGTCCACACTGTTTCTCACTACCGAATCCGACTCTTAGTAACTTTGTTGATGGAACAACAACCGAACCCATTTAAAAACGTTAAATGTTGCTTCAGACTGATTTTTTTTCTGTATTACATTAATTCCGAATTGAATAGGAAACCTTACTGATTCAAAGAAGTATACAGAGTTTTCTCGTGGTTGTAAAAGAAATGATGATAAACAATGTATTATTCAATCGTGGATTACTTTTCATCGAGTTTGGCAACATGTTCTCTCCATTTAAAAGCACGGTACACATCGGGGCAAGGCCCGGCTGGGTCAAACAAAGACTGAGCGGAGGTAATGCGCTGCGCTGCTCATCAAAACTTACCCGGACAGGAGAGATCGTAGCGTTTTTTTACACGTCCCGTCAAGAGTTTGTCCCACCCCGCATGTCTTTCAAAATCCCATCTGCTCTAACGAATCCCAGTAAAACTAGACGGACAGAAAGTCCCAAATTAAATAAAAATCCACACACTTTCCAGGAACACACTACTCTGATAGCAGCAGTGTCAAGTTGTTTGGAGCGTAATCCCAAACTTCCGGATAACCTCTTCACAATAAAACCAATAGTAATACATTCAAGTGATTTTTTTTACTTGGACACGGATACGGATAAAAGCAGAAGTAAACGCTATTATATTCTGCAGCCCATTGTTCTTTCCAATGATGAATAATTTTCCCATTATCCAGCTGTTGCATGTAGACTGTCAAGTCTAGAGGGTTCAAACATGAAGCTCAGAGCAGGCAGGCGACCTGGGACGATACGTGTTCTCCCTTTATACTTGAAGGGGCTTAACTAGGTGGTGTTGCGCTCAGCTGTGTGTTCACTCTGGGTGACTTGACAAGTGAACTAAGCAGCGGTGAACAGTTGTCACTCAGCTGTGGAACAGAAAGGCATTGTGGGAGTCAAACTGTAGGACCTGCTTTAATACAAACTGCTGACCCCTGGAGAAAATCAGCAGAAAATCATTTATTTCAGAAAAAAAAGCTAAAATCACACTATTTAATCTTGTTTAATGATTCGGGAAATCACTAGCACAACAACGATTAACTAAAAAATGTTTTTTACATGGTGCTTGAAGGTTTGTAGTATTTGTCATGCTGGCTGTGTCTGAGTAGTGTGATAAATACAGTGACATGAAAACGCCTGAGAGGAATTTGAAGGATACCAAACAGGATTAAAGGGCTATTTTTAGCTCAAAATACAGTGATTTGAAAAAGTATTTTCCCCCTTCCTGTTTTATTGTTTATTTGGTTGCATATTTGTCACACTTAAATGACTCAGATCATCAGAGAAATTTTAATATTATGCAAAGATAACCCAAGTAAATACAAAATGCAGTTTTTAAATGACAATTGAGATGTTGTGGCATAACCTTAAAATCAAAATTCATCCACAGCGACGTAAAAGAATCATTGCCAGTTATCACAAACGCTTGATTGCTGTTGTTGCTGGAACAACCACTTATTAGGTTTAGCGGGAACTTTTTCACATTAGTGTTTTTTTTCCCCCTTAGCAAATTACATTATTTTAAAACTGCATTTTGTATTTACTCAAGTTAGCTATGTGTAATATTATAATTAGTTTATTGATCTGAATCATTTAAGTGTGAAAAATCTGCAAAAATAAAAACATACAAAAAAACTCAGGAAGGAGGCAAATATGTTTTCACAGCACTGTAAAAGCGACAAAGTTAAAACAAACAAAAAAATTCCATAATGCATCTTAATTGCATATTGTGTTTAGACACTCCCTTTTTCTTAGACGCTTCCCTGCAAGCCAAGATAAACCTGATGACATCACAAGGATAACCCCAAAGACATCGTCAGGGTTATCATTTGAAAGCACCTTTCAAAAACATTTATAAAATTAATTGTAATGTGTGTGGACATTTTGATTTACCTCTTACAGAAACTCCCTAACAACAGTTTTGCACTATAAAGAGAGAACAAACAGATGTTAATATTTTTACATTTAACATAAATACTACGTTATTTACAGGATGATGATTCATTTTCTTGTTAGAAACATCTCCTGCTGCATTTTTGTGCCTTATAAACACATCAATCGCATAAAAACTACACACAGAAGGTTCAGATAGATGACATCTCAAAACTCCATTCACTGGGAAAGACACTGAGGCACAGTTAAAATCTCAATTAAAAAGCCTGTAAAGTAGACCTTGATCTTGATTTGTCAAAGATGAAATTTCAACATAAAAGAGCAGCAAGCAGGATGAATACACGCTTGGGAAGGGTGCAAAAATATTTATTGCTAATAAACCTGTAGTCAGTTGGTGTACATTTGCTTTATATTTACAATAATAGAGTACAGAGGAATGGGAATGGGAATGTGAAAGAAAAATCCCAGCCATTTAAATAAATACAAAGGGACTGCCACTTAACAAGACTACAAACATAAACCAACTCCAACATCTCTTATACAGGTGGACCAATGGTTGCAGTGAGGAAAAAACTTTATATATGTCAGTGAGAATTGTTGTTTACCAAGCAGCAACTTCCATTTGTGCTGGAACGATAACAGCGTGATGGAGCGTTAACGTGCAGACCTGAACGCAAGACTCATTCCTATGATTTTGTTATGTAACTATTACTCACTTGACAATATGTAGTTGTGTTGTAGCCATTACACATCACATTTATGCCTTTGGCTAGCAACAGTCTAGGGAGTTAAAACAGTAGCTTACACACTCATAGTTTTAGTGTACGCATGACAGATGCTCAATTAAAAACAGTATTTACAGTAAGACATGGCAGCAACAAAATAAACAATACAAAAAATGTCACAGTTAACTGAAGTGCATGAAATGCAAACGCTAGACATGAAATTCAAACTTCATACCATGTTTTTTTTTTAATTATATACGATCTGTGTTTGTGGCCAGTGTGTGGTGTTACAGAGCTAAAATATAGTGGACTTTTAAACATGCAGCAAGGCAGGTAGACATGATGCATCACTGTCAGAACTCCTTAGTGTCTTTGTTTTCAAACAGGTGAAGTCTCTGCTCCGCTGTCAGGCCTTCCTTTAGACTCTGGGAAGAGAGGGGGGGGAAAAGCAGACGTTAATAGTGATCGTGAATCACTGCACGTTTCCGGACAGACGTACTGTTCCTTAGCAGGCAGTGTTTTCCCTTGTCAGTGTATATCTGTTGTCACCCAGTGACTGAATCTCTATACAGAATCAGGAGAACCCACGCACCACATGACATTTGACAGCATGCACTAACATCCTGCATGGAATGGAGCCGCAAAGCTCACAAAAAGCAGTAAATATAAAATGAGATGAGTCAAAAATATGTAAACTACAATATAAAATAAACTTACATAAAGAAATGTACTGTTTAATCCAATATTTCTTATAAATTATAGTTAATTTTACACTAATTCTACATATAATGTCCAGTTTTTCTACTTTTCGTTGGCGTTATCCATTAACCATTTAGCATTTTTCCTGGGCAACTATGATCATGAGATGAGTGTATCTGTGTTTGTTCAGAGAAGAGAAGTATGTGTTTAACATCAGTAATGAAGAGACACTAACAGGAGTGTAAATTACAAAGAATTTTGTGTGTAGTCACCGTCACATAAAATCCCAATAAAATACGTTGAGGTTTGTGGTTGTAATGAGACAAGGCACTATCTCCCTGACATTATTACAGTGTGTAAAGGTCGAAATAAAAAGCTGTAAAAGCTTTCCTTTCTCTCAAATAAATTTAAGCTAGTAGCATCACACAGCTAGCCACGCTAGTGTTAGCATACTAGCTACAACTTTAGTATCTGTTATTATGCTACATTTCTACACTGGTGTAGCTGTAAGCTAAGCAGCTAGCTAAAAATACTGCTCTATTAGTAACCAGTGTTTAGAAGTAAGTTAGCCACATCGCTACATAAAAACTATATAAACCAAGTATGTTCAAGTTATTCTAATACTAAAATGTATTAGAAGTAGTATTAATATTTAAATGACTGGAAATGAAGAAAAATATAAAGCTTTACATCTTCTACAAATCATTTTAATTGTTTAAGGTGTTGTTTTTATGTATTCAAGTACATATTGGACTCATCTTGTACGGCCATTTGATGGCTTTGGGGCTCCACTGTTTGCTACCGACACCGTAAGCAGCTCATTCCCAAAATGTACAATTAGTAATTATTTAAAACCCAGTGATGTATCACACACACACACCGTCACTCTGCCCGAGCTCATTCATTCTTCGCTGTCATGCGTCTGTAGAGTGGGATAACCATGTATACTAATGTGAAGTGATAACACAGATTTATTGAGTGCTTCGCAGGTGGAGGACAAGAGGATGTGCTTAAACCACCTGTGGGTGCATCAGGTTTGGTTTACCTAAAAGGAGAGGGGGAAGGAGGCCTACACGTCCTCAGCAGCCCTAACTGTCCCAGGGCATGTCACGACTCACAGACTGGAGGACAGAAGGGGGAAAACACACCAGTAAGTGTGTGTCACAGTTAGACTACCATGCTGTTTCATTTTGCATCACAATCCCAAGTCCGCAGTTCTGATGGAGCCACAAAATGGATAAATATAATTCAGGCCAGCAGGAACAGGAGATAATGATGCAACAGTTGGCATGCCAGGCTGCATGCAACACTGCTGGTGACCTGTAGATGGCAGCAAAGCACTTTGGTAGGAGACTTCTAATGTCAGGATTCATCTGTCAGTTCTGAATCTGTTGCTGCCTGAGCAAAATGATGCAGTGGGTGTTTTAACTGTTAACTGGCCTCTTGACAGGAAACCCACCTTTGACCTCATGGTGCGCTCTGAGCGTTTAGCTGCAGCAGCTGCCATCTTGAGGATGTCAGGGTTGCTTTTGGACTTCATGATATCTTGGAGGGAAAATGTGTCAGAGTTAAAACGAATAAAAGAAAACACAGAAGGGTCTAGTCCTCAGATGTAGAGAATGCTAATTCACTTCACACACAGTGGGTCTCATACATGACGCACTTGCACTCTGCATTGACACAAAAGATTTAATTTGAGTTCTCAAGTTCCTTCCTGAACTGGATTTTATATATAGCTTTTTTTTTGGTACCGTATCCTCCTCGTTCCACCTCCTCCAGCGACGACTCCCCGAGTGCCTCATGAGCCAGCTGTAGCTGGTCTCTGAGGCGTCCCAGGTCCCGCTCCGCTTTGGCCTTGACGATGCTCAGCTCTGTGTAGATGTCCTTATACTTATCCGTTGCATATTTTTTGTCCTGAAAACACATCGAGCAGTTCAGATGAAGTTCACATATTCACATGTTCACTCAGCTACAGATCTGTGGATGTCTCCCTCTGAGAAGAGCCTTGAGGGGAACTGGGACAGAGAAAAAAAAAAGGTTACTCTTTGAGCAGCCTGGAGTTCGTCTTTCAGGGAGTTGATTTCTTGCTTCAGATACTGGACCTCAGACTCCTTCACCCTCAGCATCACCTAGAAAACAAAAAAGAAATTGACAGACAAAATGAAAGGGGGAAACACACTTTTACTTTCTGTCCTTTCAACAGTTTTTAAGAACTTGCCTGGGGAGCATCAGCTGCTTTTTAAAACCTCACTTGTTCAGACCTGTCAGTATATTTTACTGCTTTGCTTGAAGTGATTTTTCACTTGAACCTTACCTCTAACTCATAAAGTTCTTTCCCCTGTATTGTGGTGTTCGTGTCTCCCACTCCATCCTCAGATGTCATTGAACGCATCTTTGTGATCTCTGCTGCCAGACGGTTGTTGAGCTCCTAAAAATGCAGAAGTAGAAGCTTAGACCAGTTTAACAGAAGGGCAGGGCGCCTCCATGCTGAGTAAATATTTGTACACAGGTGAGTTGTACCACCAGTGAGGGACATGACTGTGTTGTTTGCACCTGGTTGTGTGCGTTGAGCTCCTGGTTCTCTCTCTGACACTGCCTGAGGGCCTGCCTCTCGGCTTCGAGCGCCTGGGCCAGGTGGGCGTTTTCCAGGCACTTCTGGGAATACTGCTCCGACAACACCTCGATCTCCCGCTGGAATGAACACAGCTCCTCCCTGAAACACAACACAATACCACACTGAGAGAAAATATAATAGTACCAGTGTGGCTTTGGGAGCAAAAGGTCGCAATCACAGCTAGACAGTCAGGCTCTGCTTTAGTTAAACAGTTGATCTGTACCATCCTGACAGATCTGTGGCCAGAACAAAGATTATCATCAGACTGGAGCTGCGTCTGTAATTCCATGTTTGACAGTGTCTTATATTCCTACTTCAGCTCTTCATCACTGTGGTTGAGGCTGACAAGCTGTGCAGCAGGAATTCTTTGTCCCAATCTTCCCACTGGATCAGAAAACAACGTGAGAGAAGACCTAAAGGACTTTCAGCTTAATCATATTCAGTTTGATTTACTGTTAACACCTGCAGTTCCACACGCCTCATACAGCACACTGAGGACAGGCAGGTGAGCACTAAACATGTCCCAGCAAATTGTGAGTGACGGCTGCATTAATGTGATACTTCAGAACAAATTAAACATTATTCAATTAAGCATGGTGACACAATTTGACAGTGAAGCCAAAGTGACATTGGACTTTTGAGGCCGATACTAATGTCTGAAGAACACTTCACAGCTGAAAATTAATAGCAGTAGACAAACTATGTAACGCTTTTATATCTGCATTAAGAAAATGTCTGCACTGGCTTAATACTTTATATTATTTATTGTACATGACTTTGTTTGAGGCAGCTTTACCACAACACATCTGTTTTGCATTAGATGGCAGAATCCAAGTAGACATAAACTAGATCAGTGTTTATTTCCATAATTTTATAATAAGTGGTTTTGTAATAACTAAATAGTATCAATGTTTTACAGGTCTGTTCCCTTTTTGTTTATTTGCCTTGTTTTCCTCTACCCCAGGGCTGTGTCCTTGGCCATCTGCTATTCTCTATTTATATTTCTCCGGTTGGTCAAATTAGAAGTGACCCGTGTGTACCAGAGATCATGGTGTGTAGGCCTGTCACGATATCTACTTTTGTTGGAGGATACAGTTTCCAGAAAAAGTAATGGCACTGTTGGCAACTTCCTGGTTTTCTGCATAAGTTGGTCATCAAATGTGATCTGATTGTCACCAAAGTAAAAAACAATATTTCTGTAACTGATAAAACACAGTCACAAACTTTTACGCCTTTATTGAACAAGCCCATTACAAAGATACAAAGTGATGGTGGAAAAAGTGAGTGAAACACTAGGATTCTGATGTCATTAAATGTTAGCTGGAGTTAGCAAACCTGGAGCCCAATCAATGAAATGAAAATGGAGGTGTGGTTTAACGCTGCAGTTTAGACCTGCCCTGAATTAAACAATCAAACGGTGCCGATGTGCTTTTCACTAGCAACATCAGCTGATGTTAGCCACACCTCGCAAAGGAGAGACCTCAGAAAGACGTATGATCAAGAGTTGTTGATTTGCATGTAGCTGGAAAAAGTTACAGTCATCTAAGGAAGTTTAGATATTTTGGAATATGGAATAATTAACAGAAATTAGACAGGCCAACTCCTTAGGACTTTTTAAAGTCTAAACTTAAAACGTACTTGTATGCCAGTGACTTTTATCAAGTGCAGCAATGATATACTGTACTTACATGTATTTTATTTTATTATCATGTTTTATTTTATATGATTGTGTATTTTGTCATATTTGTTTTAAGCTGCTCGACTTTTACTT